>MU173008.1:189887-224439 GCA_016695475.1 Suillus decipiens
TGGCATTCTACTCGTGCATCGTAGCGCCACGCTGCGTAAGCTTCCGATGGAAAACACATTTAATTGACTGACTATGCTGCAGAATGCAAGCTGACCACAAGTACCACAGACATAACGGGACTGCGAAGCTCGAGGGTTGATTACAAGTATTAATTATGACGGATCCTTCATGACCGCGACTGCGATCGCTTACATAACGATTCCGTTGGTTCAGATAAGCAAAAAGCACGCATGATCTTCACCCAGTCCTCGTGCCTCTTTCTGCAAGAAGCAAGATAGCTGAGTTGCACAGGCGTGGGATGGTGGGCGTGGACACTACGATAGTCTGACTATAATAAGTTCCTCGTGCTCACTCGTCACTCCCTCGCTGATTTTGTTCTAAGCAAATAATCATGCCGCCAGACGACCATCACAGTGACACAAGAAACTTTTTATGAATGGCTCGCAGGGTCTCATGCTCTAATGCGCCGTACTCACCAATGGATTCGCGCACGGACAACTGTACACAGCGCTGCAGAACCGTTGCGATATTCGGCCATTTTTTTCAGGAATGAACGAGAAAGACGGGATACACAACATACACTCCATTACTACTGTGATAAACCAAAACACGATACAACGGAATCGTGCGCAGGCGTGCGGATTGTTTGCATGATCTGGTCGAACAGAAACTCAACCAAGGGGTAAGACTTCCATAGCCTATTTGAGAAGAGTCCATACAAATCTGTATGCTGCTTTGCATCTGAAAAATGATCCTTTGTATACTTTGGCAATTTTATAACAGTAGATTGGTGGTAGCATCAGTGAACGGGGTTTTGGCAAAACCGACGAGGGATCTGGAGCCATCCAACACAGTGTAGAAGCGCTGGATAAATGTGTAGCCAAGAGTAAAGTCTTGTCCTTGGCCAAAGGGCGTGCCAATGTCGTCAACGATGAGATATATGGCGCCGACAACACCACCAGTAATCTTGGTGTTGAGAGAACGAGGCCATATTTGGGCGTCAGCGGTGAGACTGAAGATTTGCTGTGCAAAATGATGAACAAGGGGTGAGAGGGCTGATAGAATTGACGTACGCCCTCAATATGGAAGTCCAAGTTCCGTAGCATACTGTACTGGCTAATGGAAATACGGAGAAGACCTGTCGCCTGATCCACAGTAGCGCCGGTTGCAGCCTGGTATCTGGCATAGGCATCTATCGAACGCCGATTAGGCCATTATGACACGCTGCACTCTCAATACACACCAGAGGCAAGGGTAAGAAAGGTGGTGCCAGTATCGATGATGCCAGCAGTGAAGGACAAGATCTCCGTCGAGCCGTAGGTGATGCTCTGATTGATACCCCAATAGCGCGATGAGGGTGGGGTAGCGGTGATAGGACTAAAAACAATTACTATCAGTCTGGATTGATCTAGGAGCTGAGGTAGCTTACGTGTATACAACGTTACCATCGTGGTTAGTAGAGTCAGTTCCACCAAAGGTGAGCTCTCCGATTTCGCTGTTTGGTTCCGCAGTGACGGGCTGGAAAAAGATACCAACAACGTGCCAATCAATCTCGCCTTGGTCAAACAGGTAGTCAGTGAAAGTCGGGATTGTGTCATCCAGTGCAAGTGGCATAGTATTGAGTGACAAGTCTCTAGGCCCGATGCCAAGGATACCGTCTTCACTTCCATCAAAGCCCGACGAAGCAGAAGCAACAACAAGTTGAAAATCGGTGGCGGTGAGCCCAACACCGAGAGAGATGGTATCGCGGTAGATAATTCCTATAAACAGTCGTAGGTATTCAAGTTTTCAACTTACGATATTGTTGTATGTCATACCAGAGAAGGAGCACCTGGTGCCATCATGCTCAAAACCATATTTTTCCTTCACAGGCCAGCCAGTTTTGACGCTGGTGGCGGTTCTCTCGTACTCGGTGGAGGCGCCAACCCATGTGATCGAACTGCCGCTGTCGACAATTATATTGTCTTCAATAATGTATTAGCAGACGCATGATTTCTCAGTATTGAACTGACAGATTGTGGGGGGGTTGCCAATGCCAACTGCTACGGTGTAATCCATATAACTGGTCGTCACAGGAATGCTGTCAGGATGTCAGCCATGCGTGTTGTAGCCCCTAAAGGCCGCCACACGAGCTTTATCGTGCTGCAAGAAATTAATAGTACCATTGGAAAAGTTTAGCCTCCTGGTAAGGGGGACTCGGAGGGTGATGGGGGAATTGCGAACTTCAACGGGCAATCCAGTGGTCGACAAAGCGAGGGAGAGTAACATCATATAGTCCATTATATACTGCTAGCGAGCTCGATGAGAATGTTGGGCACCTCAGCCACGTATGAAATGTCTCGCATCGAAAAAGTAATGATGAGGCAGCTGCGATCCGAGTCAGACTTTGTGCTTTTGATACTCAGGAATTGATAATTCGCTTATTCAGCGGTGGTATTGACGTTTCCGCATTATAAATGCATCTTGGCAGAACATCATTGCCCAGGTTGCGTTGCTGAGGAGAGTGCTTGTCCACATTGCGACCGGCGTCCCAGGTGATGGTACTGCCAGACCAGTGGGTTCTGTGATTGGATTATTTGCCTTTATTTTACCTTATATAAGCTAATATCACGGAAATATTTCCTATATATTTCTTTATACTTTCCTCACGAGTTCTCTGATGGTAGACATGAGGGAGACAGGGACATGAAGATGAAGAGACTAAAGAATGGTATATGCTGTCCAAGTGGAACAACGAAGACATGTAAGTAGGTCCTAGGACGATGAAGATAGAAAAGCTTACGGGGTCCCTCGGACTTCACTAAATAATGTCCGTGCTTTTCGAACTCATCAGGGCCTAAGCTACCTTCCTTGCATTCGCTTTCAGGCTCTCAACATGCAATTCCATGTTGCGAATCTTTCCCGTACTGCGCGGAGCTCACCGTTAGGCCGATCGACTCCAGCTTCTAACACAACGGTCTTGCCCTACACATAGCTTAACCGTTATAACTCAGGGCTACTGTGGAGGCCGGTGAGTGGAAAGTACTGTGTGAACTTCGAAATATTGATGTGACTCGTGCAATCTGAAGTACGAACGTCACTGTCACCTTATATATCCCCGCGCGGCCCTACGGGGGCCTCAACTATTCCCTTTACAAACCATGAACGGACTCATGCCAGATGCGACTCTCGTGTACACCCCCAAGAGGGTAGTCTGTCCTCAAGGGTGCGTCATCAGTTTTTTACGCCCATAAAATTGTATGACCATCTTCAAGTTTATAATTGTTATACAATACTCCCGGACCAGTGGTTCATTTAACTTCATTAGCCGTTTTCAATCCTACCTACCCCCACTACTGATTTCTCAGCCGCTTCATCCGCGCATTAGGACAAGTCAGAAAAGAACCTGCCAGTAATCGGCATAGTTGAATTGGATGGAGTAAGACGTCCACATTTGGCTGTGCTGTACTGGCAAGTACATAAAATGAGCCATTTGCGTTATTCCTACGGTATATATCTTTGGGTCAGGTGAAATTGACGCAGCACCTTCCCAGAATCTAAGTACAGATCATGTTCAAGCACCATTTTATGTCGCTCGAAATGAATGCCAGACGCTTTGAATCTTCGTTAATGATCAATATATGGATGTTCATCTGTGGCTGCCGCAGACGGACCGTCAATTCATATGTTGGTCACGTACAGGCCTGTGGGACCCGTGCGATGATTAATGGGCTTGTCCTCCTTGAGGACATCTTTAATGATCGGTTGGCAGGAATGACGGACAGGAAAGGCAGTTTATATAGGCTCACCATATATAACAAGTACTTGAAACCCGGTGTGCTGTGGGCCACCGAAGCCCCACTGTACAACGTTCAAACACGCGGCCGCAAACTTTCTATTTCTCCAATCCATTGTGAAGGCTAGATATACAACACTGAATGAATTTCTAACCATCATGGCTGATGCAAGGTTCTCTGATGTCCTTGCGAGTCGAGTCAATTTAGTGGAATAAGCTAAAAGTATTGAATTGATTGACTGCGAGGAACGGAAAAGACTAGAGACTCGTAGCAGTACTGCCACCGTGTCCCATGTGCCATGCGGCTCAAATCAAGCTCGACGCATCCTCTCCAAATCACTAATTCGAGGATCATATCTAAATGTCCCTCGTGAAGCGGTTGGTACCCAGAATAAGAGCCGACGTTTGGGTCCTATCATCCATCCATCGTCTCCTAGATGGGCAAATATCGAACTGCGGTCATCGTGGAGGGTGTTTGCGAGCAGCTCAGCAGCGTTACACAATGCATGTGTCGAGTTTGATAAGAAGGAAATGAAGTCATCGTTCGCAGTATTGGGTGTGGAGATGGCTACTGTTGGATGTGGGATTAATGAAAATGTCACACGGTGATTTCTAGCACAGAAGTGGTGCAAATGATACTTACAAATAAAGATTGCAGCCTGTGCAGGGCTGTCTACAGTGTCATCTGGCACGAAGAGTTGAGTAACATCTACATATAAGAACAAAAGTATACACAGCATAACATCGATAAAATGGGGAATGTGAAAAAGACTATGTACACTTCAGGTAAACAGATGACATTGAGAGTGGTAAGACCCAGCTAGACGTTATACCAAGAATGGTCAATGTAGTATACAAAGAACATTTTCAGAGAAGGTATAGTTCCGAGTCTAGTATGCTTGGGTCCTGCGTATCTTCCATGCATCGTTATTTTTTACGTTTAGGATCTATGAAGAGGCGTCAGAGATCAGCAGGTCATAGAAAGATCAGTCGGATGCTTACCGCCTTCTTTCGAAGAAAAAGTTGCCTTCCTCTTCGTGCCCCCCTTGGTGTTTGGCGACGATTTGGTGCCCCTTTTCCCGGATGATTTGTCGTGACCTGAAAGTGCACCCAGCTCACCGACGCATTTAGGACAGAACCATTCACCTTCTGGAATGGCCTCCAGAGGAGGATCAAGGCAGCCCAGGTGGTATGGATGGTCGCACTATGGACGCAACCTCATAAGCACTGTCATCGGAAGTTGAGATGATTATGACCAACCTTGTCACATTCCAAGGCAGGATCGTCGTCCCCGTTGTCCTTGTCACAGACTATACAGAGTTCAGGAGCATCAATCTCAAGTGGATGCCGGGGAAGATCAGAGAATTTAGTATTTGGCTTTGCCAAGAATAAGGTAGTATGTTGACCGGCTGCCACGCTGTACAAGATCATATAAACACTGTACCGACATGCGAGCAGAGGATGCTTCACCTTAGAACCTCAATCCCGGCGAGAGGCTGGTGGCGAGTAGGTTTTGTGGCGCTTTTCGGTTCATCGGGCCCCAAACCAAGTTCACCTTGCAGTCATCGTTCAGGTTGGATCAGTCATACAATTCTTCTTTCACTTACCATAGGACGCATTTTGCCCCCAAGCAACTGTCATGACACTGCCGTCGTCATCAGTCGTAAGAGCGAAATGGGTCACTCCACCACAACTGCCACCAGATATCTTACAACCCCTGATAAAAAGTGACATATTAGTAAATCAACAAGCAAAAGCAAGAGGAAGAGATAGTACATTAGATCTTGGATAAACCTAAATGAGGAGTACGGCGAGCCAGAGGATCCTACCCAGGTTAGCTAAGTAAATGCATAAACGAACCGAGCCGACAGTTGATGCACACCTTCTCCGCTATTCTTCCACTGCAAAAAGGGTCAGAAATGACACACGAATGTCTGCTGTTTACGGACCTTTCCGGCCATCCAATATAATTGTTGCTTGTCTAGAACCACGGTATTCGAAGGGCCGGCGATAATATGAGCGCCCATCGTTATTTCATTCGGTCCGGCAAACTAAGTTAAGCTATTTCAACGCTAGTTCGCGAGAGACAACCGAACTAACACGTACATTTGGGACTACTTTAGGGATGAGGACGTCCTGTTGGTTGCCCAGACCAAGTCGACAGTAGCCGTTATAACCCCACACGTACACGAGGCTAAGAGCACCTGAGTGACGTATCACTGAGTTTAGATAGTACCTACCCTTGGGAATCGAGGGCTACGCTGTGCTGCGGTCCGCATGCGATGTCTATGATAGTCTTATCATCAAGTCCCTTCACGGGTACTTTTATGGACAGATCAGCTAGTGATGTCACCAAATGAATGTCGAAGCTCACTAGGCTCCGTCTCAATGTCAAAAGCCGTCTTGTTTCCGGTAATAATATGTTCTCCCGTCCTACCATTCCCTAACTGTCCCTTCTCGCCACTACCGAAAGAAAAGACTGAGAGACGTCAGCTGGCAGGGGAACGGAATACGTCAAGGGGTACGTACCTTTACCATCATCGGTAAGTATAATAGAAAACGTTATGCCCGCCGCTGCTTTGATGACGTGCTGTCTTTCGCCATTAAGAAAAGGACCTTCAATCGCTTCGAAAGTGGATATCTGCGCAACGACCGGATGGCCACACTGACATACCCCAGCCGGTCAACCTACACAACAGAAATCACGGGCTAAGAACACGACTCACTTGACCCAAGTTATTTGCACCTGCAGACCAGACCTGTCCATCATCGCCTACTAACAAGGAATGACTACGTCCACATGCCGCATATACGAATCTAGTGCCTTCTTCTGCACCCAAGTCCGTCGGAAGGACGCGTCGCGGAGTGTCTTCCGATATCGCGTCCTCTCCTGACACGCCAAGCGCAGAAGATGCATTCCGCCCAAACATCCACGCTGCACCGTCCACGTCAAGAAGGACGAAGTGACACCCGGAACATGACGCGTGTATGGAAACAATTTTGATATTGCTGAGAGAACGGAGGATATGGGGCTCGAGGAGGTCTGGTCTGGGATATAGAAAACTGTTTTTGAGCTGATGCAGCTATGCTAGCTGGCGAACGACGCACGCATCAGGATTGCCTTCACCTTTTCCACCACGTTCTTTTCTCCCTAGTTTCGGCCTGTGAAAAGCGCACAACATCCATTCATAAATACCCGAGGTCAAATGGCTAGTTTGTCGCTTTGGACTCGCTCACCAGTCCGTCCCACCGCAAATTAGTACTGTGCGGAAAAGTTTAACTTCTATTCACAGAAGTGCGACGTAGCATTTACCTCTTCCCCAGTTTGGGTTTTGTCCATCTGTAGATGTCGATGTTTTAGCCATAGTTTTTGGGGGTTGGTTGCTGTGAAGAATCAGGCTCAGCAGGCGCCAGCCAGTTCGACTTGATTGCTGCTTTCGGATTCGCTCTAGCGCTCTAACTACGATGCACGACGAGGACGCCCTCCTTCGTTATAAACGACCCGAGAACAAGTAAAGGCTATCGCATAATGACAATATTTAATATTTAGTTAACCTCAGATCTGAAACTTCCAAGACGACGACCGACCGATCCGTGCCGATCACTCATAAGACCCAATGAGAACTAGCCAAGCCACGTCATTTAAGTTAGAAACCAAAAGCTTCCAGCTCAAAATACTCACGAATCGTAGTTCCGCTGCGCTTGATTTGGTACTAACGTACTTATTATCAGCAGTACATTAAAGACGCGGTCGCGTGATGTCCCTCACCTCAAACTCATCTCCTTCGAGAATGATAGCATCACCATGAACTAGGGTCACGGAAAGTTCCAAGGGCGCTTGCTTGCCCTTTTTGCCTCCAGTACCCTTCCCTTTTCCAGCTACCTTGCCATCCCCCACATTACTTGACGGTCCAGATGCCTCAAGGCTTGCCAGGTCCTGAGGTTGATTTGCGGCGTTAAGGGTTTGGCGGCAGTCGTTTGACACAATTACTGTTGCCGACCCAAGAGTTTCCAAACAACCATTATCCGCCAGCTGTGACGCACTTAAGATCCGCTCGCTATCAATCTCCATGTGGTCCTCCGTGCTTTCGATGGGGATCTCCGGGAAACCACGTTTGGGTACCAAATTCATGACGACTTCGGCACCCAGACAGATGATGGTGATAACGTGATTCTTCGCATTGAAAATGGCACCCTAGTCGCCGTTAGGGGAAAAACAGCATCGAGTGTCCTTTCTGACTTACTCGTCTCGAGCCCGCAGTGGTCCATGCTTGAATCATGATATGGTTGATGTTGGCATCGTTGACTTCGCCATACGCCTGCATATAGTGAAGTAAGATATCCTGGATGTCGAAGACAAGTCCAGGTATTTCAAGCTGTCCTGCCGGATCCCCAGAGCCGATATCTTTGTGATCAAGTTTCGTGGACCAGGTGAAATAAGGGCCTGAGATTGAAATTTCGCACATTTTAGAATCAAAGCAACAAAAATACATACTATGTAGGTCATTGCGGGAAAGGATAACATCCTTCTGTATGTCAAGGAGTAATTTGGTTGCATCCTGTTGCAATATCTCTTGGTTACCGGTGAAGACATGTTGTACTCTCACACCACTGTTGACTTGATACGTCAAATTCCGCATCGTATCGTCCCATGAGGAATCAATTTTGCCAACTGACGAGGGTGCATAATCGAGAGGATCCCGTATGGGTAAACGATGGTGTGGTCCTCGGAGTGCTTGTAGTGGATCAATATGGCAAATCAAGGCATTATTGTTGGACGTTGCTTTTCCCCGCTCCAGTTTACGCTGCCGCCATAATCAGCAAGATTCGACAACGCTAGATGCGAGAAAAAAACCACTTTGCACTTGGAACTCTGGCAGATCTGGTGTCGAAAACACCTCTGCGCATTAAGCATCCCGCAGTCTCTACAGTACCAGCCTCTTGGAAAAAATTCGCTGGGTTTGAAGCTTGCCAGGAGGTCCAAAGGCAGAAAGCTGAAATAGAGGGCGCTCAGGTCTCTGGGTGTCTTCGCTGAGCGGGCCTCCTTTTCGACAAGACTAGTCCACCATGGGTGCAATTTCTCATTGGTTTTTTCCAGTAACCCTTCTTCGCCTCCCGGTACCCATTCCAAGGTAAGGCGCCATCGTACGCGTTCGCACTTCTGAGTTTTAGAAATAGTTATGACTGTGTTGTCTATATCTGCCTGCAGAGAGATCAACAAACGTGACCAGTAAAACGAGTAAAGAACTGACGTTCAGGTCAGATATGACAAATAAACCCAAACAACAGCATGCGTACTCGGGAGGGAGCTGCAGTGGTAAGAGCCCACTTTCTCGGGATACGAAAACAAGTATGGGGGTTTTATCCATACGACACTGATCTAAGGTCTCGATCTCAAATGGCTTTTGTTCAGGTATTTGGTGTTGAATTTGAAGAGTTTGAGAGGACACCGCTGGCGTATCCGGTTCTGGAACTAGAGATGGAGACAAGACCGTCGGCGATGGTGGATTTAGTACCGGTACTGGAGCTGACGTGGACAACTGTGGCGTAACCATGGAATCAGATGGCAACACTTCTTGTAATCTAAGTGACGGAATAGAAAGAATTCGAATGAGCCCCACCTTCGGATCCCGCAGCCAGAGGTGCAGTGAACGATGAGAAATTGAACTGGAGATAGTCGCTTTGGATAGGGGTGAAGGAGGACACTGCACCCTTGAGAGACCCACATTCCTCCACCTACATTCGAAATTAGCACGCAAGCCTTGCAAATATACCGAGTTCTAACCCGTGCTGCCAAATCACTGTCATCGGAGGGCATCTTACCATGCGTTATGTCATGTGAATCATCACATACGAGTACCTCAGGTCCATATCGACAACTCCACTCCCTATATTTGACACCGCCCAATCAATGAACAGGGATTTAAAACAGAAGAAACTCACAAAACAATTTCCAGAGTGTTTTTGTCTCTCCAGAAATGCTCAGGATGAGGATGCTCTAGGAATAATGCGGGCATTTCAAACTGCCGCCATGAGATGCCCGTAAGAGACTTTGTGAGTTCAGGAAATATAGAAGCAATTTCTGCGCGAGACTGGGAATCTAGTTAAACTTGATTCACATTCATTATTTCGAGGTACTTTACATTTGCCCAGACTCGAGGCCTGCATGGTGTGCAAGGAAGCATATCGGCTGTGGGAACAGCTGGACAGCTGTCAATTGCAAACTTAGTCTTTGGAGGCCTAACAAAAGTCCAAACCGGCGCTGTGGAGACTACGACATCTATTCGTGAAACGTTATGTGTAGGAACGAGAAAAGCTGACGAGGTACTAACCGCTCCTAGTTTCCGGGTTGACTGGTTGTTTCAGTGGTATGTTTTGAAGGGGGTCGCTAGCAACCTTGTTCGTATTCCCCTTGCATTTCAAAGTTTTTGGGGGAGTACTTGGAGAGCTCGGATGAGTTGATTTCAGTTTCTTTGGTGACCGAGGATTTGAAGAAGTTGTTATGGGTTGGCTGGATCTTGGAGCTACTATCATCTTGGAGGGTGGCGCGGGAGGGGTTTGGGATATTCTGGATGTTGATGGGGACTCAGATACAGGGGTTGGTGCATGTTTTCTACGTTTTGTCACTTTGGGTGGGGGAAGCTTCTGATAACCTGGTTGACTGGCATCACAAGGCCGCTCAGCCTTGGTGCACCGATCGCAGGGCAAAAGACGCGAACAAGTTTGCTTTAACGAACGGCAATAGGTGCAGGAATAAGGAACAACAGATATATAATCACCGGACGGTGTTTCACAAAGCTCGAAAATAGCACGAGGATGAATGGCTTCGTGGTAAATTGTCGGGTGGGGTGGAATGATGGGTCGACGAACTGATGGATGCCAGGCCAGTACAAAATCTGGTACATCATAATCCGGGTCGACGTCGACGTCCATCTCCAACCATGAAGAGAATTGAGACTTGGTCAAGAAGTGGTAACTATGTAGTACTTACCTCAAACTTGGTAGTACTCTGGAAGTTGATGTGACGATAGGGCGTCCAGATATCATAACTCCGCGAATTACAACACCAACGCGTTTCAGTGTTTGCAACACTCACCCCAGCTTATAATGGGCAAAAAACCGAATCTCACCGGTTTATCTCGTTTCCTGCCACAAGACTTCCTTAATCCAAACGCTACTAGCCTCCCAGACAAATCACAAGATCAAGGCAGACCTACTACAAAGAAATTCAAAACGGATGCCCAGGGTCCTGTTCCGACAAGATATGACGCTACCTCCCTTGTTCCTCACTACACCGTGGCTCACGAGGTTCCAGAACACCTTCAGAAGTGTCCGTCGTGCCATCACTTAATATTTCAAGGGCCTTTAATTCAATTACAGCTGTCTCTCAGATTTTTCGCAACGAAAGCGTTTATTTTCTTTATATGATCAAGGATGTCTAGTAGATGAAGAAGGCTGGTATAGCGTGACACCCGAAGACATTGCTATCCAAATTGCAGATCGTTGTCGATGCGATACAATCCTCGATCCTTTCTGTGGTGTCGGAGGAAATGCGATTGCTTTTGCAAAAACCTGCGAGCATGGTGAGAGGCCTACCCTACCGCTCACCACAATCTTGTTAATTTCATTCTCGTAAATCAGTCATCGCTCTAGACATCTCCCCAACACGGCTCGCTTTGGCTCGTCATAATGCTACTATTTACGGTGTTGCAGACCGCATTGAGTTTATCCTTGCAGACTATATCTCATTTGCGAACGCATATCTTTCACGACCCCACCCAACGCGCAGAATTGACGTCGTCTTCTTGAGTCCTCCTTGGGGTGGCCCAGGATACATATCTCCCGCCCAAAGCCACGTCTCTGTCGATGGCAATTCGGACTTCCAGGATGAGCTAGAGATACAGTCACATTATAGCCTTTCCAGGATAAAGCCAATACACGGAGCTGATCTATTTCGCCTGACGAAGCGCATCTCAGGTAATATTGCATACTTCCTTCCCAGAAACACAAACTTGAATGAAATATCCGCTCTGGGCCTGCTCGAAAAAGACGAAGATGTCACCCCTGATGACAAGTCTCGAATGATTGAGGTGGAAGAAGAGTGGATGGGGTCGAAGCTGAAAGCTCTGACTTGTTATTTTGGTGGTCTAGTTGGTGGTCAAGAACATGTATTCTGATCTCACACTGCCAGAACTGGTGTATCCGGAGTATTTCTAGCTGCGTATTGTCGAGTAGGTTGTGCGAAGTAAAGTGAACTCCATTACACTTCGAGGTCTCAATTCGTGGTAGCCCACACACTCAGGCTGCAGTGAGTAATTTGTGTTTAAGTACCCCTAATACTCACTAATAAGTTAGACTGAAATCTTATGCAAGCTCATCACTCGAATGCACAGGATTCACTATCACTTTTGAGGGAAGAAGTGAGGGCAATGTGAAATGACATGAGTAATGTACAAGTATCGAAGTTTGGCATACGTAAATAGCGTTAAAACATCTAGTTCATAGACCACTATGGTGACTATGCCAGCCATTAAGAGGATAGGTTGGGATATAGCGAGAGTATCCGAACGAATATACCTGATTTATCTGTTGCGATATCGGCGTTTTCCAAGTAAGTTCATACAAGATCATTCGAGGTCATAGAAGCTGAGAGTCATAATTCTAACATTGACTTACCGGCAACTTAGGATACTTAGACAGAACTCTTTACATTGGCATAGCAGTACCTAGGTAGAACAAACGCTAATAACTCGTCAGTCTCAGGCTATTGTAATGTCTGCCTGAGGTATCTAGTACTCACATCTCAGCCTCTAGACAGAACTGAGATGCGGTGATAATCTACTGGTAGCTATATAGTAAATGGAGGAGGAACAGATAAATAGAAACAAGATATTGACAGGTACAAGCCAATGTCAAAAAATGCTCATCCGTTTTTATTGCGCTCGCCCTTTACATCTCGGATCCTTCGGTCAACAAGATGACAGCTCGTTCGGATCGCTCAGAGCTCAACACATGGATGACGAAATGAGGTGGCCAATGGATAATCAACAATATCAAGTACGCATGCCATGACGGATGGCGTTTTCAACAGGAACATGGACATCTCTCCTGCACGGAGCACATCAGCTCAAAATCACTGAGACAGGTAGAGAGCACAGGAACTAAACAAAACAATACCCTTAAGAGGTGCATGAGAGTGGAAAAGCCGCTGCGTGCGTCATCAACGGTACATTTGCATCTGACATCAGCGGGTTGGATTGTGCTACGTAGTACTCCGTAACGAATTACGTTTCCCTGATACAACAAATATTCTGAGTCGGGGAATATGACAAGCAAGGTTTCAGCTGACGCAGGCAGCATTTCACGAGTAAGTGAAAACAATCTCAAATAGAGTAATAACTATAGATTTCACAAAGGCTGCTTGGGAATTAGCTTGATAATTCTGTCTCACTTAACAATATTTATATCCTTCCCAAAATAGCGGGCGGTCACGAAGGACCACTGCAGCGGACCGGTAATCCAGTTCTGCAGTCCTTGGGTGTAGATAGACACTTCCTTGTCGACTCCCCACGAGAGGAGGACAGGAAGGTTTTCTTCGAAGCGCTGGAGGGAGATATTACATAGCCGGCCACGGTAGTCAGTCAATAGCACCTTGCAGGTCGAGACATTTATTCAGCATGAGCACAGAAACTAAGTTATGTGTGTCCTGGTGAGACTGCTCTTTATTATAGGAGAAAATAAAGTATCCTGTTAGCAACGATGTCAGTAGTTCCCTAACTTCGACGACGGAATAAGGCATTACATTTGACCAAGAAACAAAATCACTGGTAGCCCCCTGAAGGGCCATGATGACCGGATGCAAGACTCCTTCGTCGGGAAGATCAATCCGGTTGGCGAATTCGATAAGAGCAAAAGCAAGACTCAAGTCGCGCCTCAGTTCCATGTAAGATTCAACAATATCGGGATGTCCCTTGGCGAGGTTGTCCATCTCCTTTGCCGCAGAGATGAACTACAAGTTCATCGTATGAATAAAGGCTTCGCTTTGTGCAGCCAGGGTCGCCAGTCTCCTTGAAGCGACCCGATATCCCGCAATCAGTTACACGACACTTCGTACCCACTATGAATGATATGCTCGAATAATACAGGTTGCGCTCTGTGCGTTACAGTCGCATCAACGTTCAAAAATACGAATCATATTACTCATCAAAAACATTCCTTGTAGATCAAACCTGCTTTAGTCGCAAGCTGGGTGACTCGGAATGGCAGGAACAAAGCATTCTGGAAATAAGACATCACAATTGGAGTAGATCTAATCGGAATGTGACTTACCTAATTATGCCCATATTGATGATTTAGTACATCCGAGTCGATCCATGTTTGCACAAGTTCGCGCATTGAATCACGTGATAATGACGCGTCATATATTTGCAACCACAAATGAGCACTTCAGTGGCCCGCGATCAAAAACGCGGTGGTCTATTCATGTCAAAACAAATACTAGAGCAGCATACAAATCATGGATGGAATATCGAGAACGAGCAAGAGTAGTAATAAGAAAGCTCAAAAGATGCAGTGATTGAGGGACAGAGATACGGTGTAAAATTGGATGGCTATGAGTGATATTGGTAACAAATGCAGCAGGAAATTAATCTGGAACAGTAAATAGGTAACTTGGATATTGATGCACGAGAGCAAGTGCGCGACCAGGCGCAGTGTCCAAACAAGCGGCGCTTATCGAAGCGCATTCAGTTTTATTTCATCTCTTCATCGATAGCGCTGCCAAAATAACACTTATGGGCAGGGCTGGAGGAGACACCAGGCGACATATTAGACGAGAACTGCACCACAGAATCAGGACTGGACACAAAATAATTCATGAGGGGTTGGCGAGGAACAGGTATGATGAGCGCAGGAGGCGCGAGAGTACGCGTGTATTTTGCAGATGGAGATGGCGGTGGGAGTGCAGGCAGGGGGGCAGTGGGAGGCGGAGCGAGTGGGACGGTTCGCTTGACTGCACGACGCAGACTGTACAGGGTTTTAGAAGACGATCAATCATAGGCATTAGAACCACTCACCGTAGCGGAGCGCCTGCGTTCAGACTGCCACCCCTTAGTCTTCCAAAGAGACTATTGGTTTCTGAAGCGTTCTCTACGATGCTGCCTGTACGACTCCGAGTGGGCGACATGACGCCAGTGCGCTGAAGCGCGCTGCCCGCATTTCGCGCCGGAGACTTGATAAGAGCCATCGGGTTGACACCAATATTCATACTACTGCGACGCCTACGCATGCGAGGACGGTCAGCATTAGCAGGGGGTACAACAACGACGTTGTTTGAGTTGCTAGTAGGTGTGGGTGTCACGCTCAGATCACGATCGACAGGGTGCATAGGACTAGACGGGATCGGCATCTGCGAAGGGGGTGGTGCAGGAGTTGTTGCACTGTGATGGTAAGGCGCGAGAAGGCCAGAAGAAAAGAAAGAAGAATAGGTGACCATCGTTAAAATCGAGAAGGCCTTTCTGAAGCTGCTAGGTAAATATTGAGGATGTGGTAAAAGAACAAGTTGAACCAAACCAAATTTGAACTCTCGAAAAGGATACAAGGGACGCCAGTTTTCATTTTGCCAAGGCACTGCCACATTGTCTGTCGCCTTGCCAGCGAAAACAGAATTTTATATTTATGTACACAAAAGAAACTAGTAGGGTGGTGTTCTGTGTACGAGCTATCCTCTATAGAACTTCTGAGTTCTGGGGTGTAGTCGATCAAGTCTGTTGTGGGATGTTGGTACAGAGCCAGTATGTTGCGGCCTCACCGTCATCCTTACCGGGCCTTACACCACTCAATCTACCCTTCGTCATCTCCGTACCTGCATGATTTCTAAGGTGGATACTTCGCGCAGATGAACGTACTCAGCCTGTTGACGGAGGGCAGTCACACAAGCATATACTAGTATGTTCTTGCTTTCTCGTAGTTCCCACATGGGTAATTTTGGTAGGTAGTGGGCACGAATGATGATGCATGATGGTATTCTCCAAAGAAGCCGTGGCATTGACTTTCCGTTGGGCTCATGATAAAATGGTTTTAGCTTAATAACAGAAAGGGTTATCCCTCCCTATTCAAACTTTTTGCCGCCAGGTACCAACAAGGCCGACTAGCTCAGTTGGTTAGAGCGTCGTGCTAATACGGTTTGTCGGTGAGCGCGTGACCGGTAATTCCACGCTCTTACCGAGGGACTTGATACGCGAAGGTCTTGGGTTCGATCCCCACGTTGGCCATTCTTTTTTGTACCGTCAGTTCTTGGTTCTATGCGTCCATGGCAATTTTTTTGGAGGCTATCGAACCACAGGGACGACCCTGAATCTCGCGTCACAGAAATGCGTGATTAGTTGAATGTCCATTCTCAACAGGAGTGACAGGCTGTGGGCGTCCAGGCTTCACAATTCTTTGATGTATCAATAATAAATATCTACCTGCCTATCCACATACCAATATTTTACACAGCAGTAATCAGTAATGATTTGCATTTAGCTCTATGTTTCTCCATAAATACTATAGCTTACCACTAGCTAGTACAGCATCCTTATCAATCACGATCGAAGTTCACGAGTTGTTGAAGCAAGTGTGACTGGCCGTTACTATTAGTGACATGAGTGTGACTCACAAAATAGTGGACCGTCACGAAACGAGCTTAATGGATCTGTATGAAAAGTAGCTGGAATGCCGTGAGGTGTTGAGAATAGAGGGAGCCGAACTAGCTCGGAACCATCAATCATGGAACGTCATCAACGTGACGTAACTGGCGAGAATTTTACAGCCTGTGACATTTATACGACAAAACCACTGTGAACAGCAACACTAACCTGGCCGATGACGTTCTGCGGCTACAAGACATCCTTAAAGCTGCACAAGATGTCATCCTCGTAGCAGGACAAGCTGTGAATTATATTTACTTTGCTTGTGAAAAAACTCAATCCCTCACTCACGAGTCACCATACAGTTGCCAGTTAGTAATGGAGCCGCATCTACTTTCTCCAAGTTACTACGGACCTTGATACTAGGAACCACTACCAAAAAGAAAACAACGGTCAAATGGCGAGACATGTTATCAACCATTTTTAGTGCCAAGTGCAAACGAGTGAAGGAAAATGACAATGAAAGTGAATTATCTGACGTAGACGACGATTTGGCAGGTGAACTTGAAGCACCTGGTAAGGGTGACCGTGATAACGGCTCAGACTTGGATGTCCCTGCTGACCCTGACGACATTGTAGAATACGGTTCAAATAAAGACTGGGATATGGAATAGATACCACTTGACTTAGTATTGGTGAATGAACGCGAAAACACGCCATGAGTTGGCACCGGATCCGCCGAGCTGGTTTTGCCGTCGGTGGATACCTTACTCACCAGTGGATAATTAACCCAATTTCTCCAGGGCGGATAGTGGGTAACTTCTTGAAAGGTTATCCACGGTACACCAGTTCTGCCATATTCATAATGCGCTACCATCTCTAGGTAAGTCAATCAAGGGTCGCAAATTCCACCTCCCAGGATCAAAAGCAAGCTGTTTCTTCCCACATAATTGAGTCCGCGACGACTCGCATCGCAACTACCTCATCATTGCTTTTTCGAAGGGAATGTTTCATACGTGACTAAGGTGCCCAACATTGTTATCGCGTTCGCAAGCACATAAGTATATAATGAGCTATTACTGGATACCATACCACTTACCAGCCAGCCATGTTCCTAGCTGCATCATTGTTGACACAGGCTCTCCTGACTTTGTCAATCACGGGATCGCCCGTTGAAATCCGTACTTCCCCCATCACCATCCCCCTTACCAGGAGGCTAAACTTCTCCAATGGTACTATTAACCTCTTGCAGCACGATAAAGCTCGTGTGGCAGCCTTGAGGAACTACAACACACATGGCCGACGTGCTGACATCGCTCCTGTGTCATGCTTTTATTATGGTTACACCATAGCAGTTGGCATTGGCAACCCCCCCACAACTTGTCAGTTCAACACTGAGAAAACATGCGTCTGCTAATTTATTAATGAAGACAACTTGGTTCTCGATACCGGCAGCTCGGTTACATGGCTTAAAGATGAGGTATTCGTGCCAACCCGTACCAGTGTCGAAACTGGTCAGCGTGTAAAGGAACAATACGGTCATGCGCGTGATGATGATGATGGTGATGGTGATAGTGATGGTGATGGTGATGGTTATAGTTATAGTGATGGCGATGGTGATAGTGATGATGATGGCAAGTACTTCCAAGGTATGACATACAACAATATCATAAGTTGAAAACTTAAATACCTGCGATTATCTACAGGAGTTATCTGGAAAGATACCGTTACTATCGGTGGGCTCACCGTCACCGAGTTCCCACTCGGTATTGCTGAGGAAGTGAAGGGCTTCCACCCAGGTGACATCGGTATACTTGGAATCGGGCCTGAAATCTTGTCACTCGACACCCTGATAGAAGAGCCGGATAACACGATCCCGACTATCACTGACTACCTGTATAGCCAAGGCAAGATTGATAAGCACATTGTTGGTATCTTTTTCCAGCCCATCACTGAGGAACCAGACAGCCATCTCGGAGAGCTTACCTTTGGTGGAACTGATGATACCAAGCACATTGGTAATGTTATCTACACGTAAGCTACCTCAGCTCCTAGTCCAGACTGATAGTAATTGTTTTGTTTTTGTTTCAGTCCTATCACCACCGAACTCTTCGCCAGTGACTTTTGGGGTATCAATCAGAGGATCACCTACGGCTCTACAGAGATCTTGGGCACCACTTCTGGTATCGTCGATACTGGCACCGTCTTTCTTCACATTGCCTCCGGTGTGTATTTAGAGTGCAGCGTGTAATAATTGTCTAATCAACGTTTGATAGATGCCTTTGAGAAGTACAAGGCTGCCACCGGCGGTACTTACGATGAGGCCACTGATCTTCTCAGTATTACCACGGCCCAGTACATGGCCCTAGAGAAATTGAACTTTTATATTGAGGGCGTACGTCAATTCTATCAGCCCTCTCACCCCTTGTTCACCGTTTTGCACAGCAAATCTTCAGTCTTACCCGTAACGCCCAAATCTGGCCTCGTTCTCTCAACAGCAAGTTTAATGGTGATACCTATGGCATATATCTCATCGTTAAAGACATTGGCACGCCCTCTGGTCAAGGGATTGACTTTAATCTTGGTCACACATTTCTCCAGCGCTTCTACACTGTGTACGATCGCTCCAGTCCTCCGGGCCACGTCGGTTTTGCCACAACCTCGTTCACTGATGCCGACACCAACTAATGTGTAATTGCCAAAGTATATGAAGGATCTGTTTTCAAATGCAAAACAACATACGGATTTGTACTCTGCATATATACACTTTAATACCCCCTCTGCATATCTCAATCTATGCATTGCACCTTGACTCGGAATCCTTCCATCCATTACATTTACTTTCCGAATCACGGCCATGGCAAGGGAAATACTATTACTAGATCGACGACCAGCCTGAATATGATCATTCTTCTTGGTGAGCACACTATCAACTGTCCAACGTTAATTTGGGGCCCAGAGACTCGGACACTCGTCGATTCGCGTTGTTTTACTTTCACTTCACTTCTTCACGTTCGGTCCGTGTTCTCAATATTGGAGCAAGGATCTTATGATGTCATGCTTCAAAAGAAACTTTACAGCTGTTTCCATAATTATGCGGAAACGTGAAAGTTTAATTCACGGCTCGGAAACATCCGAAGTAGGAGCCTGTAAGTGTTTGGCTTACCGTTCATTCAATGAAACACTCCAGCACTGCCTCACTAAATCTGAAAGCTCGCATAGATATTCTGTTGCAAATATTTGTTATTAAGAAGACACTGGTATGCAAAAATATCTAGCTAAACCGGCATACCTGGTCACCACATAAATTTTTGCTTTGGTAGTCTTCCAAAATCGCTTGTTCCCGACGAACCTAAGATCACCCCGACCCTCACGAAGCACTGTGGCATGCCATAGGCTAAGTGCGCGCGCTAGACTTGAAGTCGAAGAACCTCCCAGTCATTTTTCTAATATCTGTTATCCGACCCGTGACAGAGTGCGAGCTGGCTAAAACTAAAGCAAATTGGGGTCAAAGCAATAAAACCAAGTCCAGTCGCTGCCAACAGTGACAATCACGGGCCGCCGGTGCCGGACAGCCAGTAGCTTTGGGGACATGCCGTTCGCTGCTCACAAATTATTCACCCCTTGAAGGCTTTTTTTGGCCTGTTCGGCTTGACAACGTATATAGGTACGCAGTGTGGGCCCACGATTACCTGTTGAACTTGAACTTTGTTTTCTGCACGTGTTTATGAAGAAAGACAATAAGATGTCTCCAGTTACAGCAATCTCAAGGTTCGATATTTTTGAATGATATTCCGCTACGCAACAACACAAGGTCGATTGGTCGATTGTCCGCGAATTGACGGGCCAGCCCTCCAAGTCTCAGATTGAAATTCATGCCATCCAGTTTGATTATTATTCACACGGATCAAAAAGGATTAATCCGCTCGCCTGGACACCCTCTGCAAGGAGTCGTGGAAAAGGGGTGCTCGTGGGTAACTGGATCCGCAGCCCTACCTCGAAATCATTTTCGCGCTTCTCGTCATATCCCGCATCCGAATCGGGGTCGTTATTTTCCTAATTGCCCAACATTCGAGTTGCAGCAGCCCGAGTCCCTTCGAAACTAGGTTCTGACACCGCCATCATCAGTTACATGGAGGCGCATTGTAACCAACTACTTACTCAACAGAGACACGGAGACGATAATGAGCCCCAAAAACAGAAAACCAGTAAGACCATTAAGCATACATCGATATTGGCAATGTCAAGTTAGCTTTGCCTGGAATATGGGCATCCATGGTTTGTCATCACGGAGATCTTTACAAACAGAAATACTAGTGACTACTCTCCACTGATCTTCCAGCAACCAATCATTCGTGCAAGCTTTCGAGAATAGCCCTGATAACGGAGCGAAAAGCCCGGCGCACGCAAGCTTAGACCAGCATACTGTGAGGATGATAGGAATGACTGCGCGACTAAGTACTATTCCCCAGCGCTACCCCATGAAAAGTAAGCGTGCTGAGTTAATTTGTCAAATGGGCCGCGTACTGAACATAGTACATCTGGGGCAACCCGGTTAGTCTCATGGAATAATATCCAGCAATGTTCCCAGTCGATGTTCGCTTAAGCTGCAACACAAGTCATGGGTGACTGGAAAAATCATTCACTATGATCGCCTAGCAGGCTAGCACCCTATCTAGATATATCGCCCGTGCACAAAATGCGTAGTGTGAAACATGAACAATCTCCACACCCGTCACCTGTGGATGCCAATAGGTACGATGATGCTACATTTAACTGAGTCACGACAACGACCAATGTAGTAGCATTCAGGTCTGGTCTTTCGTAGACCTTGCATTGAGTGTGCGCGTGCGCGGACATGATAAGACGTGCACGAGCCAAACTTGCACAATATTGAATATTCGATCCTGCGGTGAGCTCGGCGCCAGCAGCAGACGTCACGGCCATGCTGCAGAAAATATGATTAATTTTAACGTCTCAGGTTTCTTTGTGATTCACAAAAAATACCAACATCGAGAGCGCCACAGCTCCGCCTTTTCCCATCAGCACTGCAGCCGCAGGCGAGTCCCGCACTTGTCGTTGCGGCGACAGAGAGAAGAAGTATGTTCGGAAACAAAGGCCTTGGCGTTAGTTGAGATCTATCTAGAAGGCGACGCACGAACTTTACAGTGCTTTGGAGCGCTCGGGCACTCAGACCGAGACATGATCCGAAAGTTCGGCAAACAAAGAGACACCGCCAAACTTATCTGCAACATTGTGATGGGCGTTGCATCATTCAGTGGATGAAGTAATGTGAATACATAAGCTTTAGTCGTTCCTTTGGAGTGACTTGCAACTGCCTTGATAGACACATTAGTCTATGATTGTAGTGCAAACATACGTTATTACCTTAGTGGTGTCCTGCGCGCTCCACGTGAGAGGCTGAACATGGGGTAAATTTATGTAACATACCCTGATAAAGGAGGCGCGCCGGCGAAACCTGGAGGCAATGCTGACAGGCTTCAAAGACAAGACCCTGAGAGGAATGAACACAGATGCTGACAGAGTAAATGAGCCAACACTGCCCGCGCACCTGATTTGACTCCATGGTCACATAACTTCCATTTGCGTTACAAGGTACAGGCACATCAATTGCAGCTTGTGTGAGCAGCATCATATATTCAAGTCAAGCTGCCTATCTCCGGTGACCGATGGCGTCCCACTTCAATTGCGCAGATTCTCGGCAGCACATCTTTGTGACATAGGGACTTCACCTACTATGCAGGTATAAATGATGGTATGGGCCCAATCATAGATACAGGTGACAAGCAATCCACCGAATACGACATGTACCACGATACCAATCAATAATAGAAGATATGCGTATGTTCACAATAGCTGCGCCTCCCGCTGAAACACGCATCAGTATGTGTCAATCTTATCTGAGAGAGACTACATATGACAAGAACGCAGATGAACGCATATATGGTAAATACAATATGCGCTGCAGTACCGAAGCGAACTTTGACGATCTGTAGAGTACATACCTCCAAGAATGTGTGAGCATCGTTCGCGTTCACCTTAACTCTGGCAGCCACCATTCAAAACATCGCTAGTGGGATAGAACCGCCCGTACCACTCTCATTTTGATCTGTCAAAGCTTGAAGAAACACAAACTGGCTGGCCAAGGTTCACTGACACCTAGGCACAATCAGCATGTAATATTACTCAGTTACATACTGTGTCCCATACCGAATGTACAAGCTGCGGTGCTGGACTGAAAAAAAGTCGCGCTCGATGTCCGGGCACCGACAATGGGATGGTATATCACAGGTGTCCAGACAAGCGGACAAAGATGACCGACATGGGTCAACATAAGCAAATCGGCGAAAGTCCTATTTGGCTACGAAGACTGGGACACTTTGACATCACGGGAAGCACCGTCAGGCGACGAACCGTGAACTCTTCAGGTGAACCTGGGGTAGCATATCGGGAGAAGTTGGATTGCTCTGCGGCCAAGAATAACATAATGAAGGAAAAGGTAAACCAGAAGTGATTTTAGAAATTGACCTCGATCGGATTTTTGGTAACTCACCGACGACTATACCATATCCAACGCTCAATGGGCTTGAAATCTGTGGATTGAGGCATCGTCACAGACATGAGATGAATAGAACAGTAAGACTGCAGGAGATACTGCTTGGCTTTAGTGCACGGTCCGGTCTAGGTCAAATTGTAGATTTCTTAGTATTTGTGATCTTCAAGTTCCATGATCACTGGGTCTTAGTACGGACATGTGCGGGACATGAGCGCATGCTATACGCATGGAAAATTGAATTTGATCATGATAGTCTCGTGGTGTGCTTCGACATTTCCTTTTAGTCTATGAGCTAAGGCTGGCGCTTTTTGACCATCTCCCATGCACTTTTCCAAATCTATGTATAGGTTTGTCCGCGTTATCATATACTACGAGTAATATCAGCTCACCTCTCAATTTGATTGTCGGATGCATTCCTGCTCAAGCGCTTTACTCAGCTTCTGAAGTTGAGCGGTGATTGAAGTATCACTACCCTTGGAGGGTGTACTACGAGCTTGGAAATCGTCGAGGAAATTACTGACGAGAGAAAGAGCGTGTCTGGAGGAGATTAAGACTGATGAGGCAGCTTGCAGACGGACTGGAGGATGGGCTATATCGTCCATAGTCTGTTACCTGTTGGTTGATGTCAAGGCTGTATTAATGATGGCATGATGAACCTTTCTGATGTGACGTGTAGGCGTGACGCGTGACAAGCTGCGGTGAGAGGCTCTGTACTAGACATTCATAATTTCATGTTTAATCATCAACCATTCAATGAGTTTATTCAGAGTGTAGAATTCGAGGTTTGAACTTGGTTTGAACATGATCTGTACTATATAGTGCCACGTCACATACACCGCATCAATACCGCGTCAATTTCACGGCCGTATCCAGACACGTTGCTTCATAATGGCACATGTTATACATTTCTTCTACCAATCCTTTCTCTCACTTTGCATTGATAAGTATAGAAGTTCCAATTGTGTACACAGTGCTAGTACTAGACTAGACTAGCTAATACTGAAGACAAGCATTGCCACGGCCCGGAAATTTCCGGTTGGATTCATCACTGCCAGCTTTTGTGGTTCGACTGCGTTCATTTCATTTCATTTCAGGTGGAGGAGCACAACAGTTGGCAAGTGCTCCCTTTTATTTAACACCGCAACATCCAAGCGACCCTATTCTCGACTCCTGCAACCATGGGAAAATTGACTTCAATGCTAGGTCTTCTCTTGACACACCCTCTTGAGTTCAGAACTCTTGTTCATTTCTACCTTTATCATGAGACGAAACGTGATATCACGGCTCAGCAAGAACACCCTACGTCAGGCTGGGATCGCGCTTCCATGCGCCGCTGCTGGGAATTCCTTGACATGACAAGCAGAAGTTTTGCAGCCGTCATCAAGGAGCTTGACGGCGACCTTGCAAGAACGGTAAGCACTTTGTCTCTTTTGTTTTTATTTTTTTGCACAAGTCTCTGCCCATGTTTGCGTGCATATTCAGTTTTAATCAGCTACTCATCCCTTTTAACCCGTCCGCATGATTGATCCTCGACTTTCCAGATTTGCATGTACTACCTTGTTCTGCGCGGCTTGGACACAATTGAAGATGACATGACTATCCCTGACGAGAAGAAGCAGCCAATACTTCGTCAATTCCACGACTTGACAGTAACACCTGGCTGGAACTTTACAGGGAACGGCCCTGATGAGAAAGATCGATCCTTGCTCGTCGAGTACCACACTATCGTAGAAGAAGTCAATAGACTACCACCCCAGTATGTTCACATCTTCATTCACACACTTCTTTCTTACACCTACTGCAGGTACAAGACTGTCATTCTTGACATCACTCAGAAAATGGAGAACGGTATGGCGGATTATGCACATAAAGCCGCAACCAATGGCACTGTTTATCTCGAAACTATTGCGGACTATGACCTGTACTGTCACTACGTTGCAGGCCTCGTAGGTGAAGGCCTTACTCGCATCTGGTCAGCCTCAGGCAAGGAAGCGTCTTTCCTCTGCGATCAACTTGAGCTAGCAAACTCTATGGGTCTTCTCCTCCAAAAGACCAATATCATCCGTGATTTCCGGGAAGACGTCGAGGAGAGACGTTTCTTTTGGCCTCGAGAAATTTGGGCTAAATACGGTTTCAACGAAATGAAAGATATGTACGAGAAAGGTGACGTTGAGCACGCCACGTGGATACAAAGCGGGATGGTTCTTGATGCTCTGCGACATGCATGTGATTCTTTGGACTACCTGCGCCTGCTCAAAAACCAGAGCGTGTTCGTGTTTTGCGCGGTCCCCGTCTCCATGGCAATGGCTACATTAGCGCTTTGCTTCATGAACCCAGAAATGTTCCAGCGCAACATAAAGATACGAAAAGCGGAGGCTGCTCGCGTACGTGATATTCACCTATAATTTGTTTATGCTGACACGCCACAGCTTATCATGCGGTCGACGAATACCAGAGATGTAGCCTTGATCTTCCGGGAGTACGCACGGAAGATCCACCACAAGGCTAAACCGCATGATCCAAACTTCCTCAAAATTTCAGTGGCGTGTTGCAAGGTACTTCACGCCCACCCTCACATTATTCGTCTATGACCAAAAATTATACTTCAGATCGAGCAATGGTGTGAACAAAATTTCCCCTCGTTCGTCGTACTCGGCGAAAAGGGACCCATATACGACTCCGCAGACAAGAGAACAGCCATCTTCAGAGCGGAAGAGAAGATGGTAGCGGAGCGTCTTGCCATGGATCCAAGGAACGCACCCTTACCGCAGGACTTGTTTCCATGGGAGCTTGCCGCCTATGTCGTTGGCGCAATGATGCTTATGCTTGGTCTCAGCGCTCTTATCGTGTGGGTCATGCTTAAGTTCATTCCACAGGCATAAAGTTTGGGATACCAGACTGTCGCATCTGATATTTTTTGATCTTGGAATATGCGGTAAATATATTCCTCAATCTTACTGTTACTATTAATGGACCGACATGCTTTTTGATACTGTTGCTACTTATCTTTGTGCATCCTGTTGATGCTGTACTGTGCTACGGAATCAGAGTGCTGTTGCATGGGACGATATTTGCGAGAATTATGAATTCGGGAAATAAATAACTGGAAGATAGACTTGGAGTTTACTGGAGAGTTTGAAGGCGGGCAGACGGAAACCAACGAAGCATCTGTATATTGTTTGAGCAGTATAATTTTTGCCAGGTCGTGTTAACTACAGCGTTACCTGCGAACTTTAACGTGAGTTAGCTGGCAGGTTGCTCTCAGCGAGGTAATAGAGAAAATCTACGGCGCACTGGCATTTTGGTAGATAATACAGGTCTAGCTTCCCGCGTAACTTTCACGCGCAGCCCCCCTTCGGTGATTCCCGAACATGTGATCACTCTAGCACTCTGTGCGAAACACATCAATTAGAGAGAGCCAAATAAGTTGCTGCGTTACAACAGCGCAGGATACAGGTTCGTTCTGATCGTCTGTAGAGTGTTCGTCGTTTCCAGATAATCGCGGACGATGTCTCGATTTGTTCGTGCATCCAAGTATCGGTGAGCACATTGCCAAGATTGCAGCGCACCGAGACACTGATCGCGTCTCCCACAGCCATGTCTTCGGGCAGACAGCAAAGAAAGAACATGGATATGACAATGTGAAGGTCTCTGGCAGCGCATGGGACACGAATCTCGTCTCTGCATCTGGGGTGACCACTTTCTCTCTTCACGTCCGTCCTTCAAGTTTACTGAATGCTCCCTCAGCGATACATCAGCGTTAACTGGAATGCATCCGGAGGTGGCGCGTTCGCAATACTTCCTCTTCCTTCCCCTTTTGCAGCTGTTCCAAATTTTCCGCACAAGCTTCCTGATGTCATTCCCCTCGCGCGCAGTCACACTGCCCCCGTCCTCGATACCGATTGGTCCCCACATAACGACTCCATCGTTGCCTCAGGTGGTGAAGACGGAAAGGTCATGATCTGGAAGGTCGAGTCTTCCGCTTTTGAAGACTGGGGCCAGGATCATTGGGTACCGGAAGACTTTGATCCTGTCGCCCGCATCGATGCATCACCACGGAAGATCGGCCAGGTTCTCTTCCATCCCACTGCATCTAACATTCTTGCCAGTGCATCCAGCGAACACACAGTTAAGCTTTGGGATCTTGCTGATACCGATCGCCCACGCTCTGTTCTCACCGGACACAATGATACCATTCAGTGTCTCGCCTTCAATCCTACCGGCACTCTCATGGCGACGACCTGCAGAGATAAAAAACTTCGTCTATTCGATCCTCGTACTGGAGGAGAAGCTGTTCGCATCACTGAGGCGCATGGTGGTATCAAAGGCGCTCGTGTTGTGTGGATGGGCGATCTTGACAAGGTCGTGACTACTGGGTTTAGCAAGATGAGTGACCGTCAAGTCTCCATCTGGGAAACGGGAGGTCTTGGAAATGTCAAGACGATGACTATTGATCAATCTGCTGGTGTCATCATGCCTTTCTGGAGCGACAATGGCATTCTTTTCTTGGGTGAGCGCCTTGTATGTGCTTAGGACTAGTCTTTTCTCATATGATCACTTCCAGCTGGCAAAGGGTAAGGAATAATGGGATGTATTTTTTTTCCTGGTTAATGTAAATTTAACAGTGATGGAAATATTCGGTATTACGAGTACGAAAGTGACTCGCTGTTCGCGCTGGCAGAGCACAAATCTCCAGATCCCCAGCGGGGAATCTGTTTCCTTCCTCGTCGTGCCCTTAGCGTATCGGATTGCGAGATTGCCCGTGCGTATAAGGTGTCAGGTTCATCCGTAGAACCCATCGCTTTCATTGTGCCTCGCAAAGTAAATCTCTCTTGAAACGCTTACAATAGCCTCACTGACAATATCACCAGGCGGACTCATTCCAGTCTGACATCTACCCAGCTGCGGCCTCTTCAGAACCTTCTCTCTCTGCAAGCGAGTTTTTCGCTGGAATGACTGCTGCGTTGAAGCTCGTTAGTCTCGAGAACGGTGCTGTGTTCAATGGTGCACAACCGGCATTCACGCCCTCAGCGCCTGCGCCTGCGCCTACACCAACACATGCACCTGCGCCAACTGCGTTTAGTGCACCTCCGACTGTCACCAAAGCTGTCACCATGCCTACACCAATGCCACAAACTCCAGTCGTGTTAAGATCTGAGTCAACACCAGCGCCTCGACCTGCCTCGCCTATCTCAGAGTCTCCGGTCATTCTCACTCCGCCAACGCAAGTTGATGATGAAGTATGTACTCTCGGTATTGATCCTGAATTATGACGCTTAAACTATGTGTAGGGAAAGACCACTGTGTTAGAAGCTGAAGTCGATCGGCTTAACGGCGAGCTCCGTGCAGCTCGGGAAAAGATTCGCAACATGGAGCTGCAGGTTGAGAGCCTGAAAGCGAACGCAAGGAAAGCAGCTCAGGCTTTGATGGAAGCATGAAAGCTAGGTTTGTGAGACTCAAGCGGTGGGTGTAAAGTAAAATGGCACCTAAGTGGGAGGCGCTTTTGATGTAGATCAATGATCATGTACTTAATCACTACATCTTGTATAGCCTGCATTTCGATGGACGTTTGTTTTCTTTTGGATTTATCTACTGCATAGTGGTGCCCTACCTCCCTGAGGGAAGGCCAAGTCCTAGAGGTGGGACGAAGCGACATGCCAGCACATGACGAAGACGAGAGGGCCACCTCATCCATGTACAGCTGTGTAAATGCTGTCCACCAGCTGATCCCCACATTCATTATCCTCATGTCTTACAAGAAACGTACCAGCAGACTCCCCAGTCTTGGGCCGTTAGTGGGTCGGAATCGCAACTCCCTTACAGGCACCGGGTCGATACGATGCTCTCTAAGCTGGCAGTATTCGTGACTTTCAACTTGATCAAGTGACTTAAAAAGCTACAAATCACAATTACTAACTTTATAATTGGCCTGGAGCTCAATTCCAATCCTATGAAGTCATCAGAGTAATATTGTCAAAGCAGTTGTGGAGCATGGACGGACGTGTACCTCTGCCTGTAGACTCTAGAGGCAGAAGATAGTAGCAGTGATCTTCCTGCCTCAGTTTTCACTTTCGGTAGCAGAACTGCGCCGCCAGATGGCATCTATTTCGCTCATTACCGCAGTTGCAGGTGATGAGGCACTCGAGGACTTGAAAGGGCAGGTTCTATACACTAAGTCATGAAGTTCCGGATTGCCTTCCTCTCAGACTGACCGATTATGTGTGTATCGATATGCAAACGAGGCAAAAGATCGCGAACCCACTTCGAAGTCGAGAGGACAGAAGAGAAAACACAAGACATAGTAAGTGAGCAGACGTACAACGTAACAACCTGGTACAACAGGCTCACCAACATCCCGTGCTCGTTTACAAAACCCTCTATACTCCGGACAGGCGACTCCGCCTTAAATCTGAGCCAAATGATGCAACCACGTCTCATCTTCGTGGATGCCTCATTACACTCAAACTCCTGGAAGGAATGCCATTAGAGCCGCAAACCGTACGCACACATCTCTCACTAACATAACTTATCTCTTATTAGCTCGAATAGTAACAATGGTGGTTCTTTTGGTTGTTAACTCCTGCTTCAACTCCTCAGCTTCCCTCGAAGTTGCGGCCCTCACCCTGATATTGGTACCAGAATCGAAAAGGGCTCTGAAGAGGTAAAGGCGACGATTGTCAAGTGTGATCCACCCTTGAGTCTCGAATTAGACCACACAGGCGAGTCAGTGGGTGAGTGGCAACGAATTGTTCCAGATCTTCATGAGAGGATTCCCGGAGCTTATTGATTAGACTGCGGAGATCACCACCGTTTCTGAAACTTCCAGTGATAGAGTATTGCGACCACCCGATCTGATCCACTGGCAGATCACTATCACAGCTATGGCACGACATCGCTGTGAGCATATATTATCTGATGAACACTGGTATAACAGCACGTGGTGTGAGTGGAATATTAATGTCATAGAAGCAAATGAATATATGTATATAAGTCAGTGGTACGAACTCATATGAAGAGGCTCGGCAGCGGCGACATTCTCACCTAGAATACAACAAATTCAAATTTTTGGGAAGACCAATACGTTCTCTTACATCCAGACAGTTATAAATAAAGGGGTTGACGTGAATTCAGCATTCAGCTACCGATCATCATCATCGTTCCAGAATATCTTGGGTTGGTTCCGAACCAAACCAATATCAGTTAAGATGATACGAGATACATCTCTCGTGCGTTGAAGTTGTCTATTGCATCTCGAGCAATGCAACTGATGGGCAGGAGGGTCAAGCAAAGTATGCATCGCGAACTGTCATAGGAAAGACCTACGCGAAGTATGATCACATTTCGTTACAATAATCCAAGGTAGGAATATGCCTCAAATTCAGAGTGGGCTTCGATATTGTGAAGTAGCAAGTAGCTGGTTTATCACGCACTTTATTATTAAAGTTCCTTTCTGCTCTAGTATTGAGAACACGGACCGAACATGGAGGAATGAAAGTAAAACAACGCGAATCGACAAGTGTCCGAGTCTCTGGGCCCCAAGTTAACGTTGAACAGTTGATAATGTGCTTGCCCAGAAGAATGATCATACTCAGGCTGGTCGTCGCTCTAGTAACAGTATTGCCTTAGCCATGGCTATGATCTGAAATGTAAATGCAATGGATCGAAGGATTCCGAGTCAAGGTGCAATGCACAGATTGGGGTATGCAGAGGGGGTATTAGGGTGTGTATATGCAGAGAAGCACATGCGGATTGAATTGTACAAATTCATATGTTGCTTTGCATCTGAAAACCGATCTTTCGGTATACTTTGGTAATTCCATATTAGTTGATGGTAGCATCAGTGAACATGGTTTTGGCAAAACCGACACGGCCCGGGGAGTTGGAGCCATCGAACACAGTGTAGAAGCGCTGGAGAAATGTGTGGCCAAGATTGAAGTTAAGCCCTTGGCCAGAGGGCGTGCCAAAATCTTGAACGATGAGATATATCCCATTGGGATCACCATTAACAAGCTTGTCGTTGAGAGAACGAGGCCAGATTTGGGCGTTAGGGATAAGACTGAAGATTTGCTGTGCAAAATGGTGAACAAGGGGTGAGAGGGCTGATAGAATTGACGTACGTCCTCAATATGAAAGTTCAAGTTCTCTAGGGCCAAGTACTGGACCATGGTAATACTGAGAAGACCAGTGCCCTCATGGTAAGTACCGCCGGTCGCAGCCTTATACCTCTCAAAGGCATCTATCGAACGTTGATTAGACGATTATTACACGCTACACTCTAAATACAAATACACACCGGAGGCAAGGTAAATCAGGATGGCGCCAGAATCGACGATACCAGCATTGGTGCCTAAGATCTCCGTGGAGCCGTAGGTGATCCTCTGATTGATGCCCCAATAGTTTTTAGCGATGATTTCGGTGGTGATAGCACTGAAACAAAACAATTACTATCAGTCTGGACTAGGAGCTGAGGTATCTTACGTGGAGACAATATTACCAATGCACTTGGTATTGTCAGTTCCACCAAAGGTGACCTCTCCGGAAAGGGTGTCTGGTTCTATAGTGATGGGCTGGAAAAAGATACCAACAATGTGCTTATCAATCTTGCCTTGGCTATACAAGTAGTCAGTAATAGTCGGGATCGTGTCATCTGGCTCATCTATCAGGGTGTCGAGTGACAAGATTTCAGGCCCGATGCCAAGGACACCGATGTCACCTGGCTGGAAGCCCTTCACTTTCTCAGCAATACCGAGTTGGAACTCGGTGACGGTGAGCCCACCAATAGTAAGGGTATCTTTCCAGATAAGTCCTATAGACAATCGTAAGTATTCAAGTTTTCAACTTATGATATTGTTGTATGTCATACCTTGGAAGTAGGTCTTGTCATCATCACCACCATCATCACCATCATCATCATCGTCACCATCGTCACCACCATCACCGTCACCACCATCACCATCACCATCACCACCATCACCACCATCACCACCACCATCACCATCATATTCATCATCATCATCGTCATCATCAAGCGCATGACCGTATTGTTCCTTTACACGCTGACGAGTGTTGACACTGGTGCGGGTTGGCAAGTATACCTCATCTTTAATCCATGTGACCGAGCTGCCGCTATCCAGAATCAAGTTGTCTTCAATAATACATTAGCAGACGCATGTTTTCTCAGCGTTGCACTGACAGGTTGTGGGCGGGCTGCCAATGCCAACTGCCATGGTGTAACCAAAATAATAGCATGACACAGGAATGATATCAGCGCGTCGACCGTGTGTGTTGTAGTTCCCAAAGGCTGCCACACGAGCTTTATCGTGCTGCAAGAGGTTAATAGTGCCATTGAATAAGTTTAGCCTCCTGGTAAGGGGGATGGTGATGGGGGAATTGCGAGCTTCACTGGGCGATATGGAAATTGACAAAGCCAGGAGAGCCTGGGTCAACAATGACGTAGCTAGGAACATGGTGGTAAGTGATATCGTATTCAGTGGTAGCCTATTATATACTTATGTGGTAGTGAACGCGATGACAATGTTGGGCACCTTAGCCACGTATGAAACATGGCTTGCTAGAAAGTGATATCGTATTCAGTAGTGGCCCATTACATACTTGTGTGCTAGCGAACACGATGACAATGTTGAGCCACCTTAGCCACGTATGAAACATCCCCCTCGAAAAAGCAATGGTGAGGTAGTTGCGATCCGAGTCATCGCGAGTGCAAGGATTCGACTATGTGGCGAGAAACAGTTTGCTTTTGATCCTGGCAGGCGGCAGGAATTTGTAAACGTTGATCGACTCACCTCAAGTTCATTTCTGTAGAGATGCTAGCGCATTATGAATATACCTCCAATGGCAGAATGTCATTGCCAAGGTTAGTGTAGCAAGCGTTGGCACGTTGCTGTCCACACTAGTATGACCGACCCCGTAGTGTGAGAGTCTGAGAACAAACGACACATCTATCTCAGGCTGTAAGGTCTTCACCCGTTACGTCATCTTGATGACGTATAGTGGTAGCACCCTGATATGGGACTGTGTTACCATTGCGAAATAGATCGGCTCTCAATCTTTCAAAAAGCATGTTAGAAAATGGACTGAAACATAGAATGAAGCAAATTTCTGCAGACATCTGTCTTGAACAGTGACTACTACTTCGTCAGGTTAGTTATCTTGCGTCCTGTCCAGCAATGCGAATTCCAACTCACTGGTATTTTGGAGGCACTCGCTCGGCCTGTTGCCAACGATAAGTGCGCTTTACGTTGCACTGGTGTGACCGTCAGTGTAGCCATTGGACCATTGGAGGTGTGTATAGCAATTATGGTGAGAAGAGTTACGCGTAACAACATATCTCTCAGACGACTTTCCTTAACACGGTTCACGTATCATGGTTTTCGCGGGTGGACCTGCAACGGAGGGTCCAGGCATGGTTGTCAGTGACGAACTCAAGGAACCTATCCGCTCTCATCACAACATCGAACGGGACAGCGTCAAGCACTACAAATGTGCATTAAAGATTTGTCCTAGATCAGTGAAACAATGTTCGATGGCATCATAGTTCTTTCTGTTTTAGTTCTATGAAGGTCCGGCGAAGAGAGCATCCAATAATGTTCACGCTGTCGATCTATTTGTTGGCTGCTTCGATCAAGTGGGCTTGCTGGAGATGAAGTCGTTACCCAACTCGATGAACGGTGTCATCGTCCTATCTGATTCGTTTGCCACGTCGATTTTCAAGCAAAGATTCCTGCGCATGTTCAATAAGGACGACCAGGACTTCTTGTAGATGGGTTTCAATGCGACGTTCGACATACAGGCAAGTCGCCTCGCATACTCTATATAACTTTTTGACTTGAATTTATTAGACAACTAAAGAACTGAAGTTTTCTGGCCTTATCGGACATGCAATCTCCGCTGGGAATAAATCTGCCTGCGTTGGCGAGACGGAAATCGGTATCGGTCAAACATCAGCCTGGCGAATCAACTCCATCACACCTAGAGCATCTGCTGCCATTTACTGTTCTCGTTACTCCTGTGGGCTCAGCCATTGTCCCCTGGATCAAGGGGTCTTATTCAATTCGTTACCCATTATCAGCACTCGTCTAGGCAAATGCGTTTGCGTATCACCACAATCGCTTGGAATTTTGCAGAAGCGAATTCTCCTAGCATTGCTTCGTCCTTCGACCAAGAAGCCGCTGCCGTACTTATGGCAAGGATAGCTGTCTTCAAAGCTGAAATAGACGACTCACCAGACGTTTTACGCTGGCTCAACCGCATGCTCATCTGTCTCTGCTAGAGGTTTGCAGATTACAGAAAAGAGGACCCTGTCAGCCTTGGACTAACGGGTAATTTCAGCATCTATCCACAGTTTATGTTCCATCTCCGGAGTCAGTTCTTACAGGTGTTCAACAACAGTCCTGATGAGACTGCATTCTACAGGTCTGTACCTTTGCTGTGTATAATATTTGGGTGCTTAAAGGTCACCTGACAGACATATTCTCAACGAAGATGTCAACAACTCGTTGATTATGATTCAACCCACTCTGATGTCATACACATTCGATGTCGAGCCCCAG
>MU173009.1:0-106224 GCA_016695475.1 Suillus decipiens
TAATAACAGCGTCAAAAGATTAGCGAGAGTCAGGACGGAACTAACATACCAACTTTGCGATCAAAGTCGCGATCAAGCATATCATTTATGACACACCCTGCACTGTGTATCAGTGTGCTCAGCAATGCATAGAACAAAGTGTTCGTGACAACTTGATTCATTGGTAATCCTACATGGTATGATGCCGCCAGGGAGCCCCACGTTAAATATGACGAATTTAAATTTAAATCAACCAAATAGTGTCCCATATGCGTTCTCTGACTTACCAAAAGGCCAAAAGATGAAGTCAGACCCTACTGGAAAAAAGTGAAGCCTGGTGAGCTCCAATAATGCTCTGGCCTTGGAGGACATTATGACAAGTGTGCGAGAGGGAAAATTTGGAACTGAGGACTTTATACGTCCACCGTGACGTGGTTGACAGTGGAAGTGGGACGACATATTCGAATGTAGTATTGTCTAGAGCAAACGTCATCAGATTGCCTGAGAACGTTTGAATCTCCATTTATTTGATAAGAACCAGAAAAGCGGCAGTTGTTGCGAAGCTTAACACTGTTATGTTCAAGTTGGGCCTCCTACAAGTTTCGAACAAATGTGAGTGATGGTAATTGTTCCGCAAGACAACTGTAATTGCATAAGTCATAGGTTTATCACAGAAAGCGTGATTCGCTCAACCCGCATTAAGTCCTCGAGACAGCATAAGCCGTCCTCTCACCTCTAGATCTATTAAATGACTTACGGAAAATCCTACCTTTCCTGATTTGGCTACCATTGCAGTGGGTGACTTCCCGCAGCATTTAGAATCCTAGTACCATCTGCAAATCACCCAACTTCTTGTTAAGTCGCTTTACGCTGTCGATGCATTACGACCTGCACCCCGAACCATGCGATTGGTGGAGATGCTTTACAGGTGAGGTAAGCGGTGAGAGATATCTTAGCCAAGAGGTGTGGGAATTTACATTTCAGAACACGGAGCTGGCGTAACTTCTAAAGAAACCATCCATGAATGAATTAAATGTCAAAATGTGTCCTGATAGAAAACAAAACTGTAGTTCAGCAGGTTTCGAACCTGCGTCGTAGTCCAGGAGAAACAGATTTTGATTCCGTTGCGGTAATCACACTGGCCATCTTTAACTCTTCCACTCGACAACTCATGGGACTTCCTAAGTTAAAACCCCCTGACGAAAAAGATGACATGGACCATAAAGTCGGAGGCCAATGGAAGCACTTACCTTACTAGGAAGGTTCTGAGAATTCTACTTGACGAGACTTCGAAAACTTATGTAATGTCAATCGTATTGAACCTACTGCTAATGATGGTGAATTAGAATTATCTCAGTCTTCGTCCCTTGTCGGGGTAATTTTATTGTCTCGTAGGCGTTTGGACTCGAACTTTATGGTCCATGTCACCTTTTTTGTCAGGGGCCCCATAAGTTTTAACTTAGGAAGTGTGGTTACATCAACGGAATCAAAATCTGTTTCTCCTGGACTACGCAGGTTCGAAACCTGCTGAACTACAGTTTTGTTTTCTATCAGGACACATTTCGACATTCATTCATGGATGGGTTCTTTAGAAGTGCACCACAACTGGTCTGAGCCCGGTGGTTGCCCCAACAGAATCAAAATTTGTTTCTCCTGGACTACGCAGGTTCGAAACCTGCGGACAACGAGGTTTTTTTCAATCGAAATGCACCTTGATATTCACTCATGGATAGTTTTTTTAGAATTTGACTGTAATTGGTCTTGGCAAGTTGGTCAGGTAGTTGCTGCAACAGAATCAAAATCTGTTTGTCTCGGATTGTGCAGGTTTGAAACCTACTGGCGACAAGGCTTTTCTCTATCGGAACAACACTTTCATATTTACTCATAGATGGGCTCTTTGGACGTTCACCGCAACTGGTCTTAGCCTGGTGGTTGCTATAACAGATTCAAAATCTGTTTCTCTTGGACTGTGTATGTTCGAAACCTGCCCCTAACACCTTGTTTTTCTATTAGAACACACTCATGGATGATTTCCTTAGAGGTTCATCTTAACTGGTCTTGACTCCTGTGCAAATTGTTGTTGCAACATCACACGATATTTACTTCATGGTGAGTCGTTAGTGGTTCAGTCACTCGCTACTCTCAGAGTCGGAGTTTCACTTGCTTGCTACACTCGCTTGCTGCTCAGCGCTCAGACCTCGAGGGAGAAGAGGCTAATCTCGAGGATGGTTCAGGATAACATTTTATTAACTTGACCTATGTGTCCGCAACGAGTTTTTAATATCATACCCGTCTCCACTTACTGCTGTCTATCGCTACCGTCATGAGACCCAAAAGACGTGTAGCACCTCTCATTGACTGCTATCCATACCCTATCTAGAAGCAATCCACACTCGATCCACACCGCTCTGTCCATACCTATGGAGATACATATTTGACTCCTATCCACACGCGACCTGGAGGATGGTTTGTATGATGGGCCTAAATCTGGACAATAGATATCACATCTCACTAAGTAAAGTATAATTAGGGTCCAAAAATCGCGTTAATCCACAGGTTTTTGGACTTGGGCAGGCGTACTCGCTCGACAATATCCAGTTTGAGTATCATTGATTCTTCTATTTGTACTCGATCTAGAAACGGACATTTTCTCGTTTCCGCGGTAATTGTGTCGTGAGACCGCCGCAGCTTTATGTAGTTCCTGTTGGCTTCCCATAAAGTAGTGCATTTGGGATCTTCGAGCAAGACTAATGGCATCTATCGATTTCGAGTTTTTGGTGTTTTCCCAGGCCTCGCCAGTACTCAGTAGTCATCACTTGCAAATTGCAATCTACATGGCAGTGTTCACTTTCGCACACGCACTGTCCTGTTTTCACCGGATAGACTTGAACAAGACCAGCTCGACCTGAGGATACTGCACATTACGTCATTTACATACATTAGAAAATGCAAACAATACTCTATAAGAAAAACACGAAAGGACAGTCTGTATATCAACACAAATGTTAAAGGTGCCACCTTGAATCTAACTTAAGGTGAAATGCATGTTCAAACAGCTAGTGACGCAAGATTGAAGTAATGATCCGCGACCAATCCTATACAAACCAACCCTGCACCGTGACGACCTGCCTGTAGTGCAATGGGATATCAGAATCAGCTTCTGGTTAAATTAGTTCAACGCACTGTAAATTTCTTCCAGCAGTCTCGGGGATCATTACAATCAAATGACCATATGTGCCAGAGACAGAGGAGGAAGGATCCAATGACACTCATCACGTAGAACGTGAAGTGCTGCCCGTTCGAGTATCCAGCCCACAGAAGACACGCAAAAAATATCACGTCAACTACACTCAACGCAAGACGAATGTCATCGCCTAGACTGAGCGCTGTGGACTTGACTCCGGCCTTTTCGTCGTCCTTCTTATCCTGAGATGCAATTAACATCCACGTTTCAATGTCGAACAGCATGGGCTAGTCACCTGACATGCATAGATGGCGTCATAAATACACATCCAGCTAGGGAGGCATCGTCAGCGCCGAGAGAGAGGAATGGTTTTTTGGCACTTCACTTACCAGCACGACGCGACAGCAACTTTCAGGATCATACACCAATCGAACTGACCCGTAGTTGCCACCCACGCGAATGGGACGGCCAAGCTCATACCAAAACCTTGGAACTGGATGAGACGTTACACAAGTTTCAATTTTGAAAAAGTCGTACCGAGGTATAAAGATGGCCAATACACCCAACGCTTCATCAACGGATACGTCCCGCCACACACAGGGAGTCCAACAAGACCGAGTGTGAGACTAGAAAAGCTTGTCAAAGAAATCTTGATACTTGTTGGATGATCCACTCACGCCTTGGGACCGGCAGTTGAAAACATGTAAAAGATAGTAGCAATGAGCACAGTCAGAAGAACGGAGGCCTCTGTCATAGTGACTGCTCCTGACACGATAGGTCGGCTTTTCGAACGTTTTAATAACAGCGTCAAAAGATTAGCGAGAGTCAGGACGGAACTAACATACCAACTTTGCGATCAAAGTCGCGATCAAGCATATCATTTATGACACACCCCGCACTGTGTATCAGTGTGCTCAGCAATGCATAGAACAAAGTGTTCGTGACAACTTGATTCATTGGTAATGCCACATGGTATGATGCCGCCAGGGAGCCCCACGCTAAATACGATGAGATAAATTTGAAATCAACCAACAAGTAGTGTGCCATATGCGTCTTCTAACTTACCAAAAGGCCAAAAGGTGAAGTCGGACCCCACTGGAAAAAAGTGAAGCCTGGTGAGCTCCAATAATGCTCTGGCCTTGGAGGACATTATGACAAGTGTGCGAGGGGGAAAGATTGGAACTGAGGACTTTATACGTCCACATGGTTGACAGTTGAACGAATATATTGTTTAAAGCGAACTTCATTCCAGAGTACATTCAACTCCGAGTCGAAGTTGACCCGAAGTGTCACCGAATTGCCATCATGTTTGCTTCGTATGTAGGAACGTTTGAATCCCCATTTGTTTGATAAGAACCAGAAAAGCGCCAGTTGGTTGTGAAGTTTATCTATAAACACAACTTAGGCCTGCCTACAAGTCGCAAACGAATATGAGTGATGGTAATTGTTCCGTAAGATAACTGTAACTTGCATAAGCGTGATTCCCTCAACCCGCATGAAGTCCTTGCAGGGATGCTCCGAATTCAGTTCGTTTAATTTGACGTTATATATGTAGTAAACAGTTTCATTTCGGCTCCATAAATTAGTTCCGAGGCCGGCAAAAGGCCGGACAGAGACCTGCGAACTACTACCATGCTGACAGCGACAAACAACACCTTCCCTGCTGGTGGTTCCAAAACCAAGTCCAGCATCAACAATACAAAACACCATATAGTCACATATCAGAAAGTGATGCGAGGGGAGTCAGACTACCCGTAGTAACACGCTCGCACCAACAACAGAGAAAAATATGGGAATACTTGTATAATGCCAATCAGTAGAACAAGTTTAATTTGATCTCATGGATTACTGAGTTGAATGTCCATACAGGTCTTGACTCAGTACTAGAGACCAAGGTTTGTGCTGTTCAGAACAGCATTCAATGTGAGTAGATTCGTGTTGTCCTGTCGTCGTCGCTGCATGTTGATCAGTCGTCGTTTCGAAACGTTGATCAACAATGATAACGCGTGGTTCGCGGCTTGCCGAGCGACGGCCGGCCTCTGGCTACCGTAACAAGCGTCGGTAATCAGTGTTGTTACTGCATAACTAACGTCAAATTAAACGAACTGAACTCGACATTTTAGAATTGAGCATCCCTCGCCTATACCTACGCTTGAAAAGGTTAGCGTCCTAGTAGGTGCCATCCGACTCGGAAGTACTGATCAGTATTAGTATAACGTCTGGAAATTTGAACTTCCGCTGAGCCGTCCTGGGAGCCACCTCTGATAGGTAAAATCCCACTTTTCCTACTAGTTTGGCTACCATTGCGGTATCGACATTAGGTTACTAAATTTTTGCTGCTGAATATCCGACCTGGCTATTTCACTTCGCTCTGGCAATGATTATAGTATGTGCCTCGTAGGAGTATAATGATTAGTACATCCTTCACACCTTATTGGTTGTCGCACAGCCGCCATACCTCCGACATGAACTGTATAGACGAGTCATAATATGGCAATACTAGAAGCTTTATCTCCAATCACCTCTTATCGTGAACCGGTGATCGGTGACCACTATGTAGTCAAGGTATGGTTAATGAACTAAACTTGGGACAATAGGCTTCTTTGTTTAATATTATAAGGACAGGATGATTTTCACTGCACACTGAAAATAAATAATCCATACCAATTGCAAAGTCAGTCCTCTTTGTACTTTTCGCATTGCATCAAGTGACCGGCTCTAGGGTTCAAACTCACCCTTCACTGTCTTTACTAAATATTTGTAGGTAGTATGAAGTTTGAACGGGTCCGACAGAACGTGATGGGGAACGTTAGTGATCCACTGATCACGGTGATAATGATGGCATAAATTCGCATGAAAGGGTAGAACTCCTTGGTTGGGAAGTTCTTTAGATTTACTTGCCGTCTCAAGCTCATCGTAGAAAGTATTTTGGAGAGAAGCCAACCAACTGCACGGCCGCTGGACTGATTGATCAACCTGAGCATCATTAAAGATTTTAGTCTTTGAACATGTCGATACTCAATGGTGTAAAAGTATATTATACGCACGTACGTACTTACAAAAAAATGGAATGGGCTTTGGAGAGCCTTCAATGACAAGCAAGACTTGTTTTTAGCAGGGCTATGCATGAGAGTGTAGGAAGAGCAGTGTCAGCAAGGAACTCACCGATCCTGAGAAACTGGAGCTGCCCGAAATCCCGTTGCTTGTTTGAATTCGTTACCGTATCTTTCTCACTCCTCGTCGTCAAGCGGTACGAGCTCACAAAATTTCGATTGTGCGCCGTCGTCCACCTCAACGTCTACAGGGACATACAACATCATCACCGTTTTAACGCGGACTGCACCGCGACGACCTCCAGTAATTATACTGGATCACACTCATTTTTAGAGTTTCTCTTTGACCAGACAACGCAACACATTACCGTTACCAGCAGTCTTCAAAAACTGAAATCGAAATCGTCGGCTCTCGATGCCCAGTATATTCTCCCGAGCCCGCACTACTTCGACACCAGGCAAGAAACGCTCGAGTGGCAATCGAGACCCACCTTATGATGAGTTTGGGCGCGTAAATAGTAGGAATTCCACCAAAGATCTCCCCAGTGGCAGTGGCAGGTGCACCCCTCCTAGTACGCTTGTGAAACAGAAACCACGTAACCGAACCCTCAGCATCCCCGAGACAGAACCATTCGCTCACATTCCTGATGGGTCTTTTCTCCCTTTGAATTTGGAACCCAAAGATATCGACCACGAACAGCAAGAGCATGAATACGGATACTTATCTTATCAGCGACACGTTGTACTGGGTCTCGATGAAGTCGCACGTCTCGTGGACGTCGTGGCCAGCGAGCTGGGCACCAGAGCACTGACCACTCCATTTATTTTTTCGACTTTGGCACTTGATGTTTCCGCTAGCTCTGTTAAGAGGCTTATCAGGGCATTTCTGGAAACGTGTACGGGCGGAATCGATGCGGAACACCGTTGGAGAGAGGAGGCCAGACTCGCAGGTCCACACGAGCTTGGTATGTGCATACGGTGGGGACTTGCCAGAGTCGTCAGAATTGTTGGTGGACAGGCGGTGAGAGGTTTTATTGCTTGGGACCATTATACAGAGTTCCGAGACTCCGAAGCAAGTGAGCGTCTTTTCTGTCATTTCAGCCTTATTCTTGATGTTTCTCGACTTTACATCGCAATCACTCCTTCACAACAAACGCTCACTTCATCTATTAGCGCTCACTTTATATTTGACGATTTTACTAACTTTTCTGCAGTACAGAACTATCCCCCGAAACACTTCTCCACCTTCCTCCCTCCTCTTCCCTCGACTCTGCGCTCGATATTGCTGACTCTGTTAAGCCTACTCATTCGGTTCACAGCGCACAGTGCCAGCTCTGGACACACGCCTCCAACCATCTCCCCTCTATTCGGACCCTTGCTATTCGGTCTCGGTCCTGCCACTCTTGCATTCCACCACACTTATATCCACTACCTCCGCGCCGTTAACGCTACTGAACATCTCCTTCTATCTTACATCCGTTGGCAATCTACATCTGACCTTGGTGTCCCTACCCGACTCAAAGAATGGATCCGCTCCTATCCCTCCACCCTCCCCGCCTTGCACCACTCAGCCAAGCATGACCGCCCACAAGCGCGTAGGGGTGCACGTACGGTGCGTGTCGTAAGCGTAAGGCGTAATGTACGGATGTATAGCCCGGATCTAGTACACACTGCCGCAAGCTGGGCACATCGGTCACATGGGCATGGCCTGGCGGGATCAAAGGAATGGGAAAGGATTGCCCCGCCTTCGCTCAAACTGCCTCCGAGATACTCAGAAGCATACAAGAAGCGTATGGACCTAGCGTCCCATGTACACCCATACACCGGCCCCGGTGTCGCTCCGGCATGTGCGACCAACAGTACGTCGTCTTCTCTGTCTGATGACAGGGATACTGTGATGGGCCTGGGACTTCGGGAGGGTGAGGAGAGGTTTAGGAGTCTTACAGATTTGAAATGGGGTGAATTCGAGATGATGGGATTTGGGGCTGTCGCTGCGGATGAGACGAAGTTGCAGTTTGATCTGACGGAAAGCGCGCGCACGGTACGTGTAACATTTACTAGGATTCAGAAATGCTTACCACCCCTATAGGCCCGTGCTGCAAAACGCGCTACTCTCACGTGGACCGACTTCTCTACAACTGGTTTCACACGCACAGACGCACCTTTAAGCGCTACCCTCCAATTTAGCACGCCACTCACTCATACAATATCTTCATGGCCTTCACACAATGCTGACATCACCAAAAAGCTTAAGAAGACCGCCAGGACCTTACCTGCTTTTGGCTGGGACACGGAGCCTGTCCTCGGTACGGAAGAGGTGGTAGAAGAGGCGTTTGTGGACGTGTTTTGCGATTTGGTTTGGGGAGGGGGTTGGCGGGAGGAAGTTGGCGGGATCTTGAATGCAGAGGTCGAGAGGGAGTGTAACTGGGCATTGGTGGGTGCTTTTTCTTCTTTATCTTATCTTTCCCTTTTGCTGACCTAGCACTTAGATTGAATTTAAGTCTCTTGCGATATCTGCACCTATATCCTCTCCTTTTCCCACAGCTGGCAGTGGCACTGACCCAAGAACAAGCACAACGCTCGTCTTGTTTGAGGAATTTGTGCCTTTGGAATATCGCCAGCAGCTTGCTAAGGACAGCGGCGGGAAGCGAAAGCTGCCATTTTTGTTCATGTCCCCGAATAGTGAGTAGTCATTTCCTTCAACCTTTCTTCTCCTTGATAATTTCCTGATGATTTGTACCTTGCTCTCTCTTTCATTCCACTCGGATGCCCCTTGCCAATCACAACTAATTTTCCTGCATAAACAGGCAAGTCTCGCCCATGGAAACCTGCTGCTACACTCAATGGACGTCCCTATGTTGTTGGGCACGTCCCTAAGAGTCCGTCATATCGCGAAGTCGAATTTGAGGGTCTGCTAAGATCAAATGGGAGCAAGGTTCTTTCACTAGACATACCCGGCGTTCCAGGTAGTGGGGGTCCGATGCTGTCCGGCACAGCAGGGGTCCTTTTCCCCACCACTTCAAACGAACGACCCTGCACCCCACGCCCAACTTCCTCCACTCGACCGGCTGTGACTATCTCTGCACCGCTCTATACCCAGCCAAAAGACAAGGACAAGCTACCAGTGCCACCCACAAAAGACAAGGACAGGGACTCAAAGGTTGAACGCAGAGTCTCTGGCTCGCCCCTTTCTACGACATCTGCATCTGCACGTAAACTCACTTCACGCTTTCGTGTCCATCCCAGTTTTCGTCGCTCAGGGGCCGTCCCTGCTGAATACACAGAGGCCATAGTGGATTTTGAAACGAGACTGGCAAGCTACTCAGATGATGAACTGAATAATATGACATCTTCAGGAGGGAGGGACAGGGAGGAGAGAAGGCGCTCGAAGGACGATGCATGGGTGGATATCTTGGTTGCAACACACAGCCGGCGGCTGGGTGGGCAAGATGCGGATATTCGCCCGTTCAATGCGCGCGGGAAGAGCATGCAAGACCCGGAGATGGCAAGCCACGAGGTAGCGCAAGTGCTTGCGGGTGTGGCGCTTGCGCAGTTGCCGTCAAGCGACGATGAGCCTGAGCCAATACGTGAGTCCATCGTGACGACAAGCGTAATGAGCGAGGATGTGGATGTGGACAGTGTAATGTCGTATCCAAAGACGACGACATCCAGTGTACCGAAACGCTTGGGGTACTTTGATCTCCATCCAGAACGCAGGCCTGGACTTTCGCCACACCCAATAAGCTTAGCCGAGGACTCGGATGGAGATGAGGTGCGCTATGGAAGCCCTCACAGACCCCCACCATTAAATTTTACCATGCCTGTAAACACCGATACAAGCCCTTACCCCCAGCCGCTACGGGGCTCCATGGACACCGAAGAAAGCGACTACGCACCAACTTCCACGCACTCCCTCCAGCTCGACTCGCCAGATTTGGTATACGAAGATCACCGCACAGCCCAGGATAAAGAGGGCAGGTACTCGGGAACGGGAGTTATGACTATGCCACAGCTTATAGCTGTGGCACCCATGACGCCGGAGAAAGGAGAAACAGCTAAAGAAAAAAGCCGGACAGCTGCGCTGATTGAGATGTACCGCGAGCGCGAGAAGAAGTTGTCCGTAACTAGTCCCGCGCCGGTATCAAGGCCTCCCGCGCGTTCGACTTTACTGCATCCTCAAACGAAGGAGTGCGCGTTGCCGCCCGTACCTGTGGTCGGGCTGGAACCTGTTGTAGTGACCCCTGCGGAAGAGGCTATTGAGGAACCTGTGCGTACAGAAGGTTCGCAGGGTGAGGAACTTCTACAGCCTCTGAATTTGTTGTACGAGGGGAACGGGCGGGATAGTCCCGCTAGGTATGTGCATGGTGCACCGTTGCATAATGTGATAGAGGAGGAAGAGGAGGAGTGAGTGGTTATAGCTTTCACCCCCTTAATCACCTATGCTGGCCTTTCTTTCATTCGCTATCACCATCGTTGATCCAATCCATCGAGGAATGCACCATGCAACTCGTCTATCTATCACGTGTATTTGAAGTATATGAACCATCCATACCGGTCTTCGTCCCCAACACCACCAACATCCTATTCTAAATACCACCACCGCTTCCTAGTTTTCTTTCGATACCAAATCTCCTCAAAGCGTTGCAAAGAAGGCACGTTTCGTCACATTGGACCGATACCGTATCTCGAAACTGGTCAAGTGGACTTTGGATTATTTGTTTATTCAACAACATACGTACACCACGACGCCATTCTTTTGAAACTGTTCCCCACCTTCTTGGCCTTGCTACCGCATGCTAATGTTCCCGGGTTTGTCTCTATTGTCGTAACCCTCCCCTCTCTATGTTGTCCCACTCGTTTGCCCTGTTTTATAGTGGAATTTATTTGATTTATGATGCTTGTTCGATTAACACTGGATGGAGCGACTGCGGGCCAGCGGCCCTCCGGATCCGCGAAGTGGCAATTCACCTGACCTTGGTCACTAGATTAAGACTAATTATTTTCTACTGCTATAATGTTTCAAGGATCATCCCCACCCACTCGCCATTCCTGTATTCTTGACTCTTTTTTCTACCAGCATGATTGAAGTTCCCGACAGATCCATTCGTATCTGTGCAGACAGGGGAGGGACGTTTTGTGATGTTCATGCGTAAAGCCAAGTTCAATTTCTCAATTGCTTTGGAAGCTAAGATAGAGCAGATCATATCCTGATCCAGACAATCCAAACGAACGCAAAGACATCATTGTCAAGCTCCGTGCGTTGTGTCCATGGTGCATATTCTATAGCTACTTAATTGCCCTGCAGTGTCACAAGACACAGCCAACTACGGCGATGCACCGACGGAGGGTATCCGCAGGGTGCTTGAGATTGCGACGGGGCAGACGATTCCCCGTGGGTCTGTGCTTGATACCAGCAAGATTGGTCCGTTCCACTTCTCTTGATACGTTCAAGTTCGCTTATCTCCTAACAATGCCCTGCGTTTAGACTACATTCGTCTATCGACAACAGTGGCGACAAATGCACTACTCGAGCGCAAGGGACATCGTCATGCATTACTCATTACGAAAGGGTTCAAGGACCTCCTGCTCATCGGGAATCAGTCACGTCCACGCATCTTTGACTTGAACATTCGCCGCCCGAGTCCTTTGTACTCTGAGGTCGTCGAGGTCGACGAACGTGTGACTCTTGTTGGGTACACGTCGGATCCTAAGTCAGAGGAGAACGCTATTCAGTGGAATGATGATGGGTCGTCCATTATAAGAGGCTATAGAGGTCCGGGATGGGATGGAGAGGGTAATGCTGAAGGTCCGGGAGATATCGTTCGAGGGATCTCAGGAGAAGCAGTGAGGATTTTGAAGAGACCAGGTGCGTGTCTTATAGCATTATCACATTATGTTCGTTGATGATGATTTCTCAGACCTGGACCTTGTAAGGCGCGACCTGCAGCGATTGTACGACACTGGATATCGCTCCCTCGCGATCGTGCTTGTCCATTCCTATACCTTCCCTGAGCATGAAATACAGATTGGCAAGCTCGCACGGGAAGTCGGGTTTACCCAGGTTTCAGAATCTTCGCAACTGCTGCCCATGATCAAGATGGTTCCTCGAGGTGTATCGTCCACGGCGGACGCATATCTCACCCCTATCTTGCGAGAGTATCTAGACGGGTTCTTTTATGGTTTTGACGCAAAGTTGAAGGACGGACGGATAAAGAGTCCCCGTGTGGAGTTCATGGGTAGTGATGGGGGGCTTTTAGACCTTAATAACTTCTCTGGCTTGAAAAGTATTCTAAGTGGACCAGCAGGAGGCGTTGTGGGGTATGCATTGACGAGCTGGGACGCCGACAGGAAATACCCTATCATTGGGTACATACTATCCTTTATTCATTATTCCAGACCTGACTTATTCTCTTGCTCTGCAGTCTTGATGTAGGTGGGACATCGACTGATGTATCTCGGTTTGACGGCCGCTACGAAGTGGTTTACGAGACGACAACCGCCGGAGTCACTATTCAGTCTCCACAGCTAGACATTAACACTGTCGCAGCCGGTGGGGGTTCTTGCTTAACCTTCCGAAACGGCTTGTTTCTCGCAGGACCTGAAAGCGCTGGTGCACAACCGGGTCCTGCCTGCTACAGGTGTGTGCAAACTGAAGGTTGCAGAATTTAATTGAACTTGCACCAGGAAAGGCGGTCCGCTGGCGGTAACAGACGCCAACTTGCTTCTAGGCCGCCTCATCCCAGATTATTTTCCAAAAATATTTGGAAAATCAGAGAAGGAACCTCTGGACTCAGAAGCATCACGTGTGGCCTTTGAGAAGGTTGCGAAAGAGATCAACGAAAGTCATGAAATGAACCTTGGCTTGGATGACATTGTATACGGGTTGGTAAAACGTGGTTGTTCATGGTGATATACACTCATCCTCAAGGTTAGGTTCATCAAAGTTGCCAACGAGACAATGTGTCGACCCATACGTGCACTGACAGAGGCGCGGGGATATTCAACAGGAAAACATGTGTACGTCTGGTGTCTGTCTGCACCTCTGTTACCCTTATATACCTGTTCGCAGACTCGCAAGCTTCGGTGGTGCGGGTGGTCAACACGCCTGCGAGATTGCAAGTTTGCTTGGCATAAAGACCATCCTCATACATCGATACAGCTCCATCTTGTCTGCATATGGACTGGCATTAGCAGACCGGCAAGTGCTTATCCCGCGGCGCTACTGATTTCGTTCCTGAACTGAGGTCAACAGCGCATATGAGCTCCAAGAGCCCTCATCGACATTCTACTCTGCGCAGACACGCCAGCACCTCATGGTCCGCCTTGATAAACTTACCAGCGACGTTAAGACCGAACTCAAACATCAGGGGTTTGAAGGCGACCGCGTGAGGGTTGAGCGAATGTTGAACATGCGATTCGATGGCACTGACACTGCACTCATGGTTCTCCCTAATGAGAGTGACGGTGACGGTGCCGAGGACTTCGAGGCGGCGTTTAAACGTGTATACAAGGCAGAGTTTGGCTTCCTGCTTGATACCAAAAGTATCATCGTGGACGACGTGAAGGTAAGTTCTATCCCCAGTAACTTCTAAGTACCGGGTCAATATCCTCCTAGGTTCGTGGAATCGGAAAGACTTTTGACCACCTCGGAGAGTCCGTCTACTCTGAGGTAGATCGGCTTGAGAAGAGGCCCGTCGCACGTGGTCGAGCAGATTCGACGTATAGCGTATACTTCGATAAAGTCGGCCGAGTGACCGATACGCCTGTGTTCCTCTTGGATAACCTAGGCGTGGGCGATGAAGTCACGGGCCCTGCGATGATAATTGATAACACGCAGACTATAGTCATCGTGCCAAGCGCACGCGCCGTGCTCACTAGCAAGCATTTGTATATCACACTCGAAGAATAATGAATAAGCCACCTGGGACATGGTAGTCAAGAATCTGTTGTACATGTTTCATTATTTAGCTTCCACTAGGTCAGATACTGACCTCGTCAGTAAAACAGCTATTGCAATGTCAAGTTGTGGGGCCTAGTACATCGCCCTTGTTGTTCGGTTATCTGTCACTCGTCTCCGTGTCAGGGCTACACGTTGGTGAGACAAAACTCGTGTATAGCCTGCCATCACATTTCGGCAAAAAAACTTTCGTATCCGCTTCTATAAGCTCATTGGTTCTGACTTCTGCAGAACTTCGATGATAGGTTACGGAACTTCTGACTTCCTCGGTCAGCATGGTACCATGATACCTGTCACCTGGTACCCAGTACACCGTGATCAGGCAAAATCAAATGTTAGGATGACACAGACATGGTGGTAACATGTGGAACATTCTATTATTTCATGCATGTTCCCTTGCATGTTTTTGGTCCGAATATACATGGAAGCGCTTATGCCTGAGCTAAAAGCATCCAGCACGGCGTCATAAAGTAGGCCACGTACCTAGTGCTCTGTAGGTATCCGTTCTCTAGGACATCTGTTATGTAGGACAGGACGATGGCAGCGGTTTCGAACGTTCTTGTTAGGTTCCGGTCACTACCACGTTCGGTAATCGGGTATCCCAAGTCTGACCTCACAATTAAAAGACCCCAGACACTCTTTATTCATTACATCCTCGCATGCTTTTTTATGTAAGTCAAGTCTTCGACATGTTAACTTCTAACACTTATGCAGACTTGATAATACATACAAGATTCAACTCTCCGGTATAAACCTGCAAGCTGCGACGTTGTGCCGCATGATACCGATAGCAACACCATACTACATAGTTATATCCGGCCACATCACCAGCAATATCGAGCAGGCCCAGTCACCGCTGTGATCGCGTAAACTTGACCCTTCTGAACTTCTTGGTGGGCCATGGCCATTATCTGTGGCAGAGCATTCATATGTCGCCGGGGTCTTTTCATGAGGTAAAGGTAGGTTCCGAATGATAATAGCCGTAAACTTTTGATATAGGAAGCTTCAGACCTATGCATGGTACCCTACCAAGACCCACGGAACCCGTTTTGGTGTAGAGACAATGCTGAAGGAACGAGGAATGAATCTCACGGTAATGTTAATATTCAATGTTAAGTGAATTCAAAGTATGCGCAATTGGCCGTTAATATGTAAAAAAAGGCTTGATCAAGGCTATACATGCCGAACCGAACAATATGTTTACCATATATTCCGTGCTTCCCCTTGCAAGGTGTTTTTGCTTTTCCTGTTTCTTGATACGATCTTACCATGGCCCTCCACGAAGCCGGTGGACTAGTCGACTCCCCAGCTAGCCCGGAAGCCACCCTAATCCTTCCTTCAGAACCAGACCTGCCAGTGGACACATCTACACCTCCATTCCTTAAAAATTCGTCAGATGTACCCCCCTCCGAGAAAAATGAATCATCCTTTGAATTCAGTCAGGCGCTCAGAGATAATATGAAACAGCAAGTATTCTGTGGCTATTTAATAAAATTATCTAATCCAACATTCCATTATCTCTCCATCAGCCGTCAAGATGAAGGTATAAAGGACCGCCAACTTGGTGTCGCATTCAAGGATTTGCGTGTCATTGGTGCAGGTTCTCGCACCTCGTTCCAGCCCACCGTGGGTTCAATTTTCCATCCGTCCACATTTCTCGCCAAGATAAGAGGAATTCGCCAACCCTCAGTTAGAGATATCTTGTCTGGATTCGAGGGTGTGATCACTCCTGGTGAAATGCTTTGTAAGCACAGCCCTTTCCTCGGCCTCCCTTCTTCAGCTTGACCTTCCGTACAGTGGTCCTTGGCCGTCCTGGTGCAGGATGCTCAACCTTCCTCAAGACGCTCGCTACTCAACATAGAGAGTATCATGCTGTCCAGGGTCAGATTTTCTATGATTCATTCACCTCCGAGGAGGTATATAACTCCTTCCGTGGCGATGTCACTTACTGTCCGGAGGATGATATCCATTTCCCGACGCTGACGGTCGACCAGACGCTCTCTTTTGCTGTTAGAAACCGTACACCTGCAACTCGTCGTTCCGGCCAGACACGCGAGGACTATGTTGAGGATACCACCACGATGCTCATGAAAGTTCTTGGCCTCTATAATTCGAGACACACAGTAGTAGGTAATGCTCAGATTCAAGGTATTTCCGGCGGCGAGAGAAAGCGAGTTTCTATCGCGGAATCTTTAGGCTCTGCAGGCTCAGTTGGTATATGGGATAAGTAAGGTGCTATCATTATCCAAGGTGTCATGCCTCTAACTTCATTCAGTTCTACTCGTGGACTAGACTCCTCGACTGCCTTTGAGTTTGTCCGCACCTTGCGTCAGATTACAGACATCAAACGCACAACGACAATCGTCTCTCTCTACCAGGCGGGCGAACCATTATACAATCTGTTTGATAAGGTTTGTGTTATTGCAGAGGGGAAAATGGCCTATTTTGGTCCAGCAAAGTTGGCCAAAGATTATTTCATTGGTCTAGGCTTCGAACCACATGACAGACAGACCACTCCCGACTTCCTGGTTACAGGTAGGGCATCGCGACTGTCTTGTATCGTCTTATAACCATCATTATTAGTTACGGACCCGAACGGAAGGAAAATCCGTCGTGGACATGCGGGCCCTATCCCACGAACATCCGATGACCTAGCTAGCTATTTTAAGGCTTCTGAGCTCGGTCGTCAGAATCAGGAAGCCATTGAACGGCGTTGCGAGCAATACACTGGCAATCATGAACATAAGCAGGCGTATCTTGCCAGCCTGGCAGCTGAACATGGCAGCACATCTACTGTGTATATGACATCTATCCTTCAGCAAGTCAAAACGGTCATGAAGCGTCGCGTACAAGTCATTATTGGTGATAGGTTTGAGTTCTTTATACGATTGGCGTAAGTGGCATTTTTTTTTTTGTTTGACCAGCCCTTAGTAACGTCAAATTATAGTTCCCAAATCTTCCAAGCAATAATTATGGGCACCGTCTTTCTGAACGTTCCAGATAACAGCTTGGCCTATTTCCCTCGTGAAGGTGTTCTGTTCTTGTAACTATCTTCCTCTGTTCTCACATAAGTTGTGCCTCACGGTTCTTTCAGCTCCCTCTTCTTCAATGCTATCACATCCGTTTCAGAAGTCCCCTCGCTTTTCTTCCAGCGTCCCATCGTCCTTCGTCATCAGAAAGCCGCGTTACATCACCCTTTTATTCAGAGTCTCGCGCACACCATAGTCGATATTCCGGTCACTATAATTGTCCAACTTGTGTTTGGTGTAATACTTTACTTCCTGGTCGGCTTGCAACGTACTGCGTCGCAGTTTTTGTAAGTCCTTGGAGTCGTCTGTTCTCCCCTTCGATGCTCAACCTGTCGCGCAATAGCATTTTTTACCTTTTCATCTTCACAATGTCACAAACCATGAAGTCATTCTTTAGAGCTATTGCTGCAAGCTTTAAGACTCGTCCTAGCGCAATAGCTTTTAGCGGTATTGTCATTCTCTTGATGTCGCTCTATGGTGGGTACACAGTTCCTTGGCCAACTGCTACAAAAGGCTTGCGGTGGATTATGTGGTTGAACGTACGTCATACCTTGTACGACTGTTTCCTCCGCTTAACATCGACGTTACTGTCTTAGCCGTTGTGGTGGGCGTTCGGTGGACTCATTGTGAATGAATTCCATACGCTCGACGGAGTTTGCTCCACTCTTATCCCACAGGGTCCGGGATACGAAGGTGTTGCACTTGCAAACCGGGTTTGCACAACTGTCGGATCGCAACCCGGGCAGCGTTTTGTTGATGGTAACACCTATGTTGCATTGACGTTTGACTTTTGGTATAGTCAACTTTGGAGGGTAGGGTGGTCACTCTATACTTTGCGAATGGCTTATAACATCGTCGCAGAACTTCGGTGTCCTTTGCGCCTTCTTCGCTGGGTTCTTGGTCATTCTGCTAGTTGCGACAGAGTTGAATACTGTGTCTGCTATAGACAGTGCTGTCGTTCTCTTTAAGCAGGGATCTGATGCTGTCAATAGGAATTCCGAAGTCCCCGACGAGGAAAAGGCTGATACCGAGTCTCGTTCTAGATCTCACCCTGGGGTAGCTGACCCCTCAACTGTCGACAATCCCAAGGTTGAGGACCTCTTCACATGGCAGCATCTGCAATATGAAGTTCCAGTTGAAGGAGGGATGAAACGTCTTCTTGATGATGTCACGGGCTTTGTCGTCCCTGGAAAACTCACCGCATTAATGGGTGAATCTGGGGCTGGCAAGGTATGTCTTCCTATGATGCCAGTCACGCATACCATTTACTTGGCTACTTATAGACTACGCTCCTGAATGTTCTTGCACAACGTGCCGGTGTGGGTGTGATAACCGGGGAGCGATTCTATGGCGGACAGCCGCTCCCCGTAGACTTCCAGGCTCAGACGTAAGTGTCGTCGTAATTATCTGATCTTATCTGACTGTTATGTTTAGTGGTTACTGCCAACAACTCGACACCCACCTTCCCGAGGCAACTGTCCGTGAAGCGGTCCTTTTCTCTGCTAATCTTCGCCAGCCTCAATCTGTCCCTTTCGCTGAGAAGGAAGCATAGTGCGTAGGATTTCTCCTTGTGACATCACCCGCCTAACATTCCAGTGTAGCGTTGACAAGTGCCTTCAGATGTGTGGTCTAGAAGACCATGCCGATGCTATCGTTGGCTCCCTGGGGGTTGAGTACCGTAAACGCACCACCATTGCAGTGGAGCTCGCCGCTAAGGTTTGAACGCAATTCCTTCAAGTTACAATTGTGCTGAAAGACCAACAGCCTAAACTTCTACTTTTCTTGGATGAGCCCACATCTGGCCTTGACTCTCAATCTGCCTGGGCCATCGTACAGGTACTCCGTGAGCTTGCTGATCGTGGTCAGGCCATTCTCTGCACGTGAGTAATGTCTTAACATGCAAGTTTTTCAACGCTTATGAGCTATACCAGAATCCATCAACCTTCGGCGGAGCTCTTCCAGGTCTTCGACAGATTACTGCTCCTCCGCAAGGGTGGACAGACAGTCTACTTTGGCGACATTGGCGAGAGTTCGTCGACCATGCTGAGCTACTTTGAGCGTAATGGTGCTCCACGTTGCGGCTCTGATGACAATCCGTAAGTAAGGTACAATCATGTGGGACATGCGCTTACCAGGAAGTTGAAGGGCGGAATATATGCTTGATGTAATAGGTGCTGGAGCAACTGCGGTCTCCACCACTGATTGGTACAGTGTCTGGAAGTGCTCACCAGAAGCGGCGGAGCTTCAAGATCATGTCAACGGCCTGCATGAACAGGGTCGTTCTCACCTACAGAAGCCTGACGTCCAAGTCCGGCACCCCGTTTTCGCTACATCATGGTTGCACCAGTTTGTTGTGCTCACTCAGAGGAATTTCCAAGCGTACTGGCGCAATCCTACCTATATTCGCTCCAAGTTTTTGCTTAATATCGCTGGCGGTCTCCTTGTGGGCTTTACATTTTTCCAGGCAAACGACTCGTTGCAGGGCACCCAAGATAAGCTATTCGTAAGTATCAATTTAGATTCTTCGTCCAATCACATTCTCACTCCTTTTCAGTCAATCTTCCTCTCCCTTGTGATCTGCGTTGCGCTCATCCATCAGCTCATGGCCATCTATATCGAGATTCGCACCGTGTATGAGATACGTGAACGTCCCACTAGGATGTATAATTGGACGGCCCTCGTCGTGTCTCAGCTTGTCACTGAGCTTCCTTTTAACGTGACAAGTTCTGCGATGTTCTTCTTCTGCTGGTACTGGACCGTTGGATTCCCCACAGACCGGGCAGGCTACACGTTCCTTATTCTCGCTGTCACCTTCCCGTTCTACTATACCACGTTTGGACATGCCATTGCGTCCATGGCGCCAACCCCTCCAATTGCATCCATATGTTTCACAACTCTTATTATCTTTATCCTAATCTTGTGAGATGCACACTCTGAGCCACCCGAGTTCACGCTAACAATTCACCAGTGATGGCGTCATCCAGCCGTTCTTCCAGCTGAATTGGTGGAGATGGATGTATAGGGCCTCTCCTTTCACGTACATGATCCAAGGCCTCCTTGGTCAAGGTTCGTGAATGACTTCTTGCTGAATCATCGTCCTGATGTTAATCCTCGTAGCTATTGGCGGTCAAGCTATCAGCTGCTCCTCCACGGAATTAGTCACCGTTAACCCGCCGAATGGTCTGAACTGCAGCGATTACCTGAATCCGTTCATTGAATTCGCTGGTGGCTACCTCGCGGACCCCGGAGCTACAGAGGCCTGCAAGTACTGCCCCTACCAGACTACTGATGAGTACTTGTACTCGAGGTTTAACATCCAATACAGTGATCACTGGCGCGACTTGGGTATCCTCTTCGGATTCATTGGATTCAACGTGAGTTACTGCCTGAACTTTGTCGCTCAGATCTGGTGCTGATGTACTCTGTAGGTTATTGCAACTTTCTGGCTTACATATTTCATGCGTATTCGCACTGTCAGCGTGTTTTCTTCTGTCAAGCAGAAGTTAGCTCGTGGCAAATAAACCACTCAGATGCATACACCAGAGATTGTGCCCTTCTAACGGACGATATTTTCAACATCTGTTCAATATACCCCTTAATAGCTTTTAATGACATTGTTGATATATCGATAAGTCGTCGTATTCCCGGGTCTGTTTACCATGCCCCAAACTTGTACTCAAATGAGCCAACCGTAATATAATGTATGAAAACTCGCTATCCACAAAAGGTTGCTTGGGCTCGCTTATGTAAGCACAATTGATCGAAAGGTTAAAACTGCACTACTTGTGTATGTAGAAAACAAATCTCAGTGGGCAGTCAGCGAACGTCTCCTGCACTACACAGTCTCTATCCTGAAGTCCATCAGATCAACTTGAAAATTTTGAGATTAAATCCAAGTCGACCGCTTGCACGCCACTGACTCACCCACTCTACACTAGAGTAGCGGTTCTGATGCTTGCCCTGCGGATAAAGAAATACGGTATACTCTGAGTCAATGAAGTGATCCCCAAGTATAGGATTTATTTGACGTGCATTGGCTTATCCTCTGGATTCAGGGGTCAGTGCGTCCGGATAAGTACGACATCGACAGTTCCGGCTGTTGATAAAATTGTTGCAGCTCTCCGAGGCGTTTACCCGAAATACGATAATATAAAATGCCCTTATTTGAGCGGGGGGACGTTGCAGTGAGTCATTAGCAGCCGTATGACACAATTCTAACCGTTTGGTCTTCTCCACTTGTGCAACGTTGCTCATATCTCTTGTGCTCATGCATTCCCAGAATACACGCGGCATAATATACCAGTACTCATGAAGAGACCCAGGACATGCCATCTTTGGATCCATGATGGTTATATTTTACCAAAGGTAAGTGTCTTTCCAGTAGAACTATGTGGCTTATATGTAAATGCATTGCCACATTGGAGGAGGTAATCATCACCGGATATGATTCCATCTATGTTTGGATTATGCAAGGTTATCCGTATTCGAATAAAAAGAGTCTTACATCAAGCTAAGATCGATGCATGCATTTTTGTGAATCCGTTGACATGGCCGGATGCTTTTTGACGTTGACCTCACAGCTTTACTACTACGTCAGAATCCTTGTATTCGCTGCGACATCTCATATTCTTGAAGGAGCCGAACTGTTTTCAGTATGCTTTGGGCATTTTGGCGAGTGTATATCACCAAGACTTTTATCATTGGCAACTCTTTATCTTGTTTTATTTTAGAGATCATTCGCGTGAATCATGTCTGTCATAGTTAGAGCACCAATGATCGTCCATGCATTCCTTCTGATCTTCGGTTGTGTCTCTCCGTTTCCACACTCTAGGTACAAAAGATAGCTCGTGACGAGGATTAACTGTTTAACGTTTGTCGCTGATCTTTTGGTTTCCCAGTGGTCTCCTGTGTCATTTACTGCTGTCACTATTGCCATGTAGTTCCACTCCATTGCTACACTCGCTTGCGCCCTTAACATTGTCGTTCATGCTGCTGCCTCACCTAAGAAGCGTGATGTGGGTGTATGTGAGTTCACTGAGTGTCAAACTGCCCGTTTTATTACTGATGATGTGGTTCAGTAATCGCCAATATTCTCAACAACTGTACCGTGAATGCTTTGGATCAACATGATGACTTGATTGTTAGAGTCAATGTCGACGCTAGTAGGCATTTATCTATTTTGCCATCGAGTTTTTCATCGGAGATGTTGTTGATGTCCTCAGCTAAAAACGTGATGATGGCGGCCTGGTTAGCATTAACGTTGGTCAGTACTGTCTTTCTTCAATTTGGTGGCTAGTATTCAATTGTGTTTCATTCAGATGCCGATGACATCCTGAATAACGCTAGCATAAGTGTAATGAGTCAGTAGAAGACGCTCGTTCCATCCGACGAGTCGTGAAACGCCGGATTTCCTTAGTCTGGTAGCTTTTCGCCGGTTGCTATCATAGGCATAAATTTGTTAAGTAGATAGGGTTGCATGCAGTGTCATTATAACACCCATACATGCGATCTATTGTTATTAAGCATTAATGGTTGTACATTTGATCAGTCTGTATGCGCACAACACTTCCGACTATCACACTTTCATGACACGACGCAGGACTCAAGCTGGTAGGTAGTGAAAAGACAAGTGTTCGTTTCCATTAAGGTGAAAGTAAGGCCTTCCAATGGCCGGTAATAGGTATAATATAATCTGTGCAACAAAGAATTTCTGTGCAAGAAACTACAACGGCCTGTTGTCTCATATCACGAGTAACTTCAATGTACTACGTGAGGCAAGCAAACTCCTCCAGTTTGAGTTACATGTATGATGAGTTATATACTTGCAAATAATTTGAAACGTTAGAACGACAACAATAGACTGAAACATAGCATGCCTGCCAAAGATACAACAATTCGAAGGGTATACGATTGAAAGTCTTGCAACGCTGCGGGGACAACTCTTACTGTCTGGTGTAAATATTAAATTTCGGAAGTCCCTCCTGGGTATTGCTTATGAGCTCTGCACAAGTTGCAAGACTTATTCGCGCTTACTTGGCATGGGACACGGAAATTTGGAGCAATAGTCGTCTATCTGCAATTGCATTCCACGCAAGGTTGGCATGCTTAACTCCCCGAGGAACATTCCGATAGGGCTAGTTACAAGGTTTATGATGCGCATGTTCTGTAAACCCAGAGTTTCTTCGAGATCGTAAGTGAAAACATAAACATATTAGCCATGAACCAATAAATGTTTGAAACAGAAGCTCACCACGGGTATTGGGAGCATAACCCCTATCTGGTGTCAATAAAGGGATACAGAACGCCATCTCAGCGAAGAATAAGCTAAAAAAGAGTGTGGGGAGAGCTGAAATGCGCATTCTGCTCTTTGATGATAATTCTGTAGGAGATCTGAGGTAAGGGAACGTTAAATCGGACGTGCGGAGTAGGTCACTTATATGCTAATATTTGTTTCGTAAGTGACGCCATGGCCGCTCTCCGAATCCTAAAGATAGATGGCTTCCATTCGAACTTGACGATACTACTTATTGACGGCTTCCATCGGTATCGAAGATTCGAAGTGTAGGACGATTTCCCGGTCAGTGGACAAAATGGAGAATTTCTGTATTTATATCATTACCGCTGCAAACAAATGAAACTGTTATGCGGTGCCCTGTGTGCTGCGTTAGGGAGATATGGTGAATATGACTTGAATTTAGATGTACAATACGAATACTATAGCCTGAGTCGAGAGGGACGCGTTTGAGGCAATGTCCGAGTTTGCGGCGTTTTGCGGCGTTAAGAGAGTCAAGAGTCGCTTAACGCCGAAGCTAAACATGTCATGTGACTTCCTGCCGCATCAAGCCAGTTGGTTTGCAATAATCTAACTTGAAGCGGTTCAACTGAGTACGACTGTGTTGAATCGGACAAGAGACAGGCCGAACGATCCGAGATAGGTATGAGGGAGAGTGGTCCGAGCGCAGACCAAATGGGCAGCGGCGCGCTGCGCCATGTCAACGAGTTATGTTTTATCTTGTTCCCTATTCACTTACTATGATAAAGCCAAGCGCCGTAACATACAAACATCTCAGTTCTTGAATAGAGGCTGAGATGTAGGTAAGTCCTTCCTGTACGTCAGCGTTAGCTGACTACTAAAACCGTAGCGTACCTCAAAGCACGTTAATATTAATATGAGTTCGCTGAGAACCGTACCAGCTCTCTTCCTGTTCGCTCACTCGTCATTACGACAACTTGTTGGCATCAAAGCACGAGTCTCTGCCACTATACAGTGATTGAATATATAGGCATATTATAGTAATTATACATTTTCAACAGAAGGCTAACATTGCCCATCAATAGCTTGTCGTGCCTCCACTCCTAACACATCCAGCATTTTGTTCCTCGATCGCACCGCCGCTCTTCTTTGCCTTCTCTTTTCCCTTGGCTGTTCCTCAGCTTCGTCTTGTGCAATCAAAAAATCCAAGTAAGCTCGTTCTGCCGGACGAAGTATGTCATCCAACGAGTCGTCGGAATGGAGTGCCGGAATTGCTTCTTCGGGTGATGGAGTTGTATAGCAGGACGATGCCACCGGCGCAATATCAAAGGGCCCAATCGTGTCACCAAGCCGCCTTGCTTTGACATATTGCTGAAGGACGGCATCGGGAGGCGTGGCAAACGGATTTTGGACGTTCCAAACAAAGCTTCTCGAACTGTCGAATAGATCTTCCCCCTCTTCTTCATTATTTTCTACTGGAGGTGTTTCGGTCTCTTCAATCTCACAAGGCTCCAGGAACGAGCATGCACTGTCGTCGCTGACGGTAGTCGGCAATTCTTCGCCTTCCTCGACAGGTGGCCCGTTAGAGCGCAAGGGTCCCAAGATCACGCGTTGCGTATAGTCTCCAGCCACTCTGCGCCTCTTGTTCCTCTCTACCGAGTCCATCCTCGTACCTGAAGCAAGTTGTGGGCCCTTACGTGGCCTAAAGACGATCACAGCGCTTGAATTACGGCTACGTGCACGCTTTGCACCTATGAGACCCATCATCTCTCCTAGGGTGTTGCCAACTTGGGGATTCTCTTGATCTGCAGATAGCATTCGAGCAAGTCTCCCATCCTGGTCCACATGATTACGTGTGAGTGTAATACCGAGGATCTTGGCAGCCTTGTTATCTGATTTGCCAAAGGCCTTTCGCTCAGCTGGAGTGAGTCTGTCTGTGGGGGAGGGTACCAGAGCATCGTTGGTACTCATTGAAGTAGCGCTACCGGAGCGCGTTGTGACTGTTTGGATGGATATGTTTTCCATAATATTGCAAGACTGAAGTCAAGGAAGAAACACGCAAGACGGCGTGAGGGATTTGTGGTGACTTCCATAGACACTGCAAGGCGCATCTTTATATCCTAAGCACTGTGGACGGCTTTGGCGCGTTTGACCATCCACAGTGCCTATAATGGGTCGGTGTGCAAGTCTAGTGGCATGTGTCTTTGTTCGTCTCTCTTTGATTGCCGGTTTTGACAGGTGGTCTACTGTGGTCTATCACTGGTCTTGAGTGGCATGAGACGCGTGTTGTTTTGAGTGACGATAGATCGTACAAAAGGGGTTGGGTCCTTCGTAACTGATATGATGGGTAAGCAATACAGTTGAATGTGAGTATGCTAATCATCTACTCGTGATGGTGGCAGAGTGAGTTTGGTCATCTATACGAGATCCCTGCAACAGAGCCGCGTCGACCAATGCGATCAACCATGTTTCTTGTGCCAACAGATTCGAGTTCTTTGGACAGCGACAAAACCTATCCCGGGGGCGACCAGCACAATGTTTGGTTATGTACAATCATCTTATAACGGCGTCGGAGCGTTCAGACGATTGGTATCTTCGCTTTATGGCAATCTAATTGTTTGTCATTGTGATGTTACAGATGTCTCAGATCGATGCCCTGTATTCGATGCGATGACCTTGTTTATTCAATTCAACTTAGCTTATGATTGCTCATTGGTTGTTAGCAATGGGCGTTTACTGGATGAGTACGTCAGCACTAGCGTGAGTTTCGCTATTCGCGCAAGTGGTGATTGGTGATCTCCAAGATCCAAGCTCTCATCTTGTGATGTCAAAGACCACCTTTATATGGCAAACGAACGTCTTAGTCCCAATGATCTTCGCTCATATTCTCGCTGCAGTGACCTCGTGTGTTATTTTTCTGATTGCCCTTTACGTCTGAGTCACAGACGCGCTCACCTTCTGCCGCCTGGCCCTCGTGGTTTACCATTCCTGGGTAATGCGCTACAATTAGACGCCAAACGACCTTGGCTCACATATACTACGTGGGGAAAGACGTAGTGGGTGAATCAACTCGAATTCACGCCCTTGGATTTAACTTTATCCCTTTTCATAGGCAAAATCATTCACGCTCGCATCCTCGGGATTGATATGATCATCATAAACTCTGAATCGATCGCACGGGAGTTATTAGACAAGCGTTCTGCAATTTACTCGGATCGCCCCGTCATTCCCACCAGTGAAGTGTATGTCATTGCTTTCATCCGGCCTATTCTTGATTGGCTGACGAGGCAGATCTGGACTCGGATTCAATACCGTCCAGAAGTCGGCAGTTAGGCAAATGTCACCGTAAGTCACAGGCCAGTTTCAAAGTGAGCTTGGCAGTCAAGCAAGTTCAGTTAGCCTGCATTTGGCGTGAGCGAACAAGTACGGCATTCACTACTTGCTAGTGGACATGTCTACTTAATTACGAGCATGATCATTAGAGCTGTAGTCGTAATTTTGAGGCGGATGTAATGAGACTAGGGCTATCATCGTGTACATTGAATTTGTATAATATAAGGTTGTCCATGTATATTCAATGATGATATCGAGGCAATGTGACCACAAGATGGATCATTATACTACATTGCAGGACATTGATCATAGGAGCTGGATTACCGCACATGTGATGAAAACATAACATTCGTAAAGTGCACTTTGTGTATTAAAACTCCGTCACGGCACATATCGGCAGGTGACATTTCTGCGTGACTCCCGCACTTTCAACTATCTCACTCAATTCTGCTTCAATCGTGGTCGTTCAACCTCATAGTGAGTTGTATCAGAGGGAGGATGATATCTATGTTAAGAACTTTGTATTTAAGTGACTAGAAATGTAAGTTTTGTGAAAGTGTTGACTTCTGTGGGGTGCCGATTGCAGTGGAAGGGATAGTACGTTTTAGCACCGTTGATGGACTATTTGCATGATCTACTTACCTGCAGGCAAATGGCACTGCTTCAAAATCATTAGTCACTGACTTTCTCAGTCAAGCTAGCGAAGGTGCTGATGAAAACACGATGAAAGATGTGGCATTGATGGGATATATAGGTAATTGTTTCTTTTTTCAAGCCACAGGATTCATTACTTGACGCGGACATGGGGTATAGACACGGTGAGTCATTGGTTTAAGAAATCCTTATCACTTCTCCCCTTACCTTGGTGTCCCCCAGTCTACATCTGCATTGCACATATTCTTAATGGCCATGATGCTCTATCCCGACGTCCAAGCCAGGGCTCGTGCAGGAATTGATCAAGTCGTAATGCATGATAAAATGCCATCTATTGATGATGGATCATCGTTACCCTACCTCGATGCCGTTCTCTATGAGGTTCTAAGATGGTCTAGGCTGGTCAAGTGATGTGCCTTGGTGTTTACGCAATTATGTAGCTAACTCCCTGCACGGGAATAGCTCACACGACAACAGATGATGATAAGTTTACGACGGGTACTTTATACCCAAAGGTTCGTCGTATGAATCAAAGTTACGTCGAGTGATCCATAGTTCAATTAGGTACGATGGTGTGGTCAACCAATGGTATGTAAGATGCAGTGCACCTCAATGTTTGAGCTGAGCATGACTTAGGTCACTGTCTCGTGACGAAGACGTATTTCCTGATGGCATCACGCTTCGATCCCACTCGCCATCTCACGGCTGATGGGCAGCTGAAGGACCATTTGGTCCACCGCTTTGCCTTTGGGCATGGAGTGAACGCCTCACAATTAGTATCATCTTCAGTCGCTCACTGACTCGTACAGGCGCGTTTTGTCCTGGTAAAATGATTTATCGATGTCCGGCAGGTCGTTGGTCTGTGGACTGCAATGGCTGCCGTACTCGCTGTTTTACGTATTGATCATGCCAGAGACTCGAACAGAGACATGATTTTTTAAGCCGGAAATCTCCACCGGCTTGATGATGTAAGTGGCCTAGGTATACACGAGATACATCTAAACTTTACGTCCAAAGTCGCCCACATACTCGTTCGAAGTCGTGAATTCGGCGAGAGAGGGGCAATGATGAATTTGAAGTAGACGATTGCAGTTTGCAGCGTGGCATAAGTACTCACACGGGATATACAAATGTTCAGGAGGCCCGGGCCAAAGGTTTTGTGGTTTGTTTCTGTCGATATTGAAAATGATCATAATTACACTGATTATTCATTGCCAAAATCTGGTGAATCCCCATCATTGTTATTGACATGGATCATGTACTGACGCTGAATTTGACTTGGTAACTTGATACGTACGTTTTGCCATATTACTGAGCGACTGAGTAAATGATCAGCTTCCTTTCCTCCCACAAGGAGCAAATTAAAATACTCCGGTGTGATATGTTGATGTACAACATAACTTGATCAATAAATTCAGGTAGGACCGTCATAGTATGCTCATAACTTGAAGTTTGAAAGGTCATGCACATGATGCGGCGCATATTTATTATTGGTATCTTTTGATATCATCAAAAGAGGTCAAGTTATTTTCATAAGCCTGCGATAGTTCAACAGGCGTCAAGGAAACAGGCGATTGAAGTACGTACTGATGTTGCGTTTAGTCATAGCAGGTGAATACCTGACAATTAGTATCATTTTCAGTAGTTCACTGACTCGTGCAGGTGCGATGAGTAATGATTCATCAATATCAGGGACGACATGTTTATGTCTTTGGCAGGTCGTTAGTTTGTAGAGAACAGTCCGTGGACTGCAACGACTGGCATACTCGCTGGGACTCTTGCGCATTGATTATGCTAGACTCGAATGGAGACAGGATTGAGGTAAAGCCAAAAATTTTCACTGGCTTGGTAAGTGACCTAGATGTACATGCAAGGTACAGTTAATTTCAAGTCCGAAGTCGCCCGCAGCATTTCTGGTACTCGTTTGAAGACTCTGGTAAATTTGGTGAGAATGGGCCCATCTTCGAGCAATGATGAATTTGAAGTAGACGAGTTGCAGTTTGTATGTGTACTACTCACATGGGGGATATACAAATATTCCTGGTAATATGTGTCATGAAGAGGCGGCTAGACCGGAGGGTTTTCATTGTCTGTTTCTGTCGATATTAAAATCGAATAATTACTTTTTATTATTGATTGCCAAAATATTGTGAACACTCACCATTTTTATTGCTGTTCGCAGAAGGAAAGAAGGAGGCTATCATGAACTCGGGTTGAATTTGGCTTGGTAACTCGGTACGTACGTTCAATCAAGTTTTTTTCTGAACATTTTACTGAGTAACTGATCAGCTTCCTTTCTGATCCGAGTAAATGAAAATCCTCCGGTGTGATACAACATAGCCTTCAAGTAGACCATGATGATGATGATATGCACACAAAGCTCATGATGGGGCACATCCTCATACCAATCGTCAAAAGAGATGTCATAAGCAGCATGCCAAAGTTCAATAGGCGTCAAGGAAACGGACAAAAGTACGTACTGCAAAAGTCGTAAGTCGTGCTTGACTTGATCGATTCCGTCGCTACCGCTTAGAACGCTGGTTCTCTATCACGTTATTTCTCGTAAAGCTGTCAATATTTAGTATGCACGCATAGCTTTTTAGCTCAGGTGCGAGGGATCGTGCTCGCCGCACTTAGGGTGGGTTCATTGCACAAACCAAGGGCTCTGGAGACGATTGGCCTACTAGTGAATTTATGTCCTCATGTACTGTTTTTCCAGCGGGGTTTTTGAGTCTGCTACTTTTGCAAAAAAAATTCTCGAGAACAGTCCATCAGTGGCGCGGTCTGAAATATTATGCATTCTAGACTTGCATAAAAGCCGATCAGCCCTCATGCTAAGTTTACGTAGGATTACGTTTAAACGAGCGATCTAATTGGTGGAGACACGGCATGACTATCCAAACATTACAACTCCTTTTAGTTTTTCTTTTGCTTCTTCGTTTTATGGCAAATGGCCGTTCGTATTACTCGGTACCCTATCCCTGAGACCAAACCTCGGCAAGCTCATCTTGCACTATAAAGTACAGGTCCTCCAACCATGAAACTTCAGACTGCTCGTCTTCGATTTTCGTCCTGCCCTTCCTTTGCGTACGTCATCCCCACTTCCTTCAATCGCCCCCCACTGCCAACATGCTATCTAAATCCTTTGCGCTCTTTGCTGCTTTCGCTGCTGCTGCTCCTGCACTAGCATCGCCTCTCCCCAACAATGTTGTTGGCGCTCTTGTCGGTAAGTTAGCTCTTCTTGTGACATCTAGTTTCTTTATTGGGTCTTTGTTGTAGATCTTAACAACGTCGCCAATGACCTTCACGCTAACGTCCTGTCCACGCGTGGTGGCTCTCCCTGTAAGCATGCAGTGTTTTGATGACGTCGAGTAATATTGAACAGAATAACATTTCAGCCTTCGATGATGTCGTTAAGGGATTCGAACAACACTCCGGAGGCTATGACTACGGATGCAGTGTTGTTCAAATCGATGCTAGTATGTTATCTGTCTTAGGTTGAGGTTTGGCCTGATCGACGGTGAACAGTCATCAACAACGTACTTAACAATGCTACAATCAACATTCTGTCAACGAAGCGTAGTGGCTGTGACGTTCTCGGTGTCACCGCCGGTAAGTATTTCCTTCTCAGTTGTGGATTCAAATGTTTACTGTGTTACTAGTCGTTGAGAATGTGTTGAACAACCTCAAAATCAACATTTTGAGCTCCGGAGTCAAGCGCGACGTTGTCGGAGTTACTGCTGGTAGGTATCTCCTTGTCGGTCATTGTTTCGAAAGTTGAATGTTTTAACAGTGGTCGACAATGTATTGGAGAACCCTAAGATTAACGTTGTCAGCTCCGGAGTCAAGCGTGATGTTGTCAAAGTTGATGCTCGTAAGTGTTTCATTGTCGGTGGTTGGTGCAAATGTTGAAGGTTTTGACAGTGGTAAACAACGTTGCGAACAATGCGCATGTTAACGTTGCCAGCACCAAAGCCAAGCGCGGTCAATGGGATGGTTGCTCACTTGCTGATGTTACAGCAGGTATGTAATTGCTGTACTCTATTCTTCGGTTGGCTGACTGTGCTACAGTCATAACTAACGTCGCGAACAATGCCAACATCAACGTGTTGAGTTCTCGTGGTGAATGTGATCTTGTCAGCCTCGGCGTTTTTGTCAAGAACGTTCTCAACAACCTCAATGTCAACGTTCTGTCGACGCGCTCGGCGGACGCTGAGTTTGCCAACCCAAATGACCTTATGTTCCTTGCTGATGGTGTCGTAAACTCTGTCGTTTCTGGTGGCCTTCCCAGGCGCGATGTTGTCGACGTCCTTGCCGGTAGGTGACTTATGGCCACAATGATATTTTATTGAATCACCACATAGTTGTCGAGAACGTTGCGAACAACTTAAACGCCAATGTTGCATCAACATAGGATTAGCCATTTCCAAAGGGGGCACTTCATACATACCCGACGTCGTGCGCACATCCTGCCCTTCGTTTGTCACTGTCACTCGTTAGCTTCCTTAATACATAGCCGCGTAATGGAGTTTCCTTGCTATCTCTGGTCAAAAGGCTTTAGTGCAAATTATACCCACGGACTGTAGTATATGAGCCAGTTAATTACCCGTAGGTGTTCTGTCCTCGGAGTTAGCAGCTGTTGTACTGGCCTGGTTCCTTTGGCCGCAGAATGATATTGCACTGTTCGATCTCCTATGTGTTGCATCTCAATCCAGTCTAAAGGACCGGATGCTGATCGAAGTCATGAAATACACCAACCATCAGAATAATCAGAATCATGATGTCATCAGTAATGGAACTTCGATCCTGGTCGTCGTATGCCGTGATGAATACACAAATTTACAAGGCTTGCATTTGAATGAATTGATGTTTGCAGGCGGGCGGACGCATCGAAGCTCTCTCTCCAGTGATCGCTCCATCCTCACGCTGATAGCACACTAATAAGGGGTGCCGATCCTCGTGGAGCTTGAATGTGATGTGGCACAGCTGTGTTGTGTGTGCATTTCTCATACCATAAGGCTTGCTGTAATATGAATATAATGATGATGTTACCTTGATTAATGCACTTATCATCCTTGTATTAAATAAATAAGTCTAACTAGACATTCTCGACAATAGTACATTCTCACAAGCATCTGTCACGACATGATTACCAAAGGTCGGACAATGATGCATTGGTGAACCGGTAGAAACCTTGTACAAGTAGGTTTCAATATCGTGTTCGGGCCCATGACGAGACCGATGTGTGTCATGATACTATACCATGAGTAAGCCACAAACGTCACTGTTGTAGCACACGAACCTAGTATCACTTGTTTTTTTTTGGGCTGAACAACTTGGACATACTTGAGTTCCTTTTGCCACTAGTGACCGCTAGTCGGGGAGGCTTGGGACACGTCGGGTGAAGTGGAAGATCGTCGCTTACATAAGCTAATATTTTGTCGTGGAGCGCCAGTTTGCTCGAAAGGTCTCCATGTCTTCACAACAACTTCTCGTCCGTCAAGTCGTCCGTTCAGCTCGCAAAGCCAGAGCGTATGATAACATTAGGGCAAATTTCTCTCTAAAAGTGCATAGAAATGTGCGCGTAATTTCATCTTCAGTGACGCGCTCGGCAGCGTCTGCACCAAAACTGAAGTCGACACCAAACTCGACACCTCCCCCTCCGTCTTCCGAGCCCGCACCACAGCGCGAGCAATCATGGTTAACCACGAAAGTCAAGTCATCTCCACTCCTTTTCTCAATATTCCTCTCTGTAGCACGCATTCTTGGCTATGGCTCGCCACAACAGTTTGCTAATCGGCGCGCGCTGCTCTTGTACAACACACTATGTGCCACGCGTGCCGATGAAGCCTCTGCATTTTGGAGAGAAGGTATGCCCAGCAACTCCATGCGAACCTTAATTAATTCCTGAGTAAGAATGCGCTCTTCCGCCAACTTTCCAGTCCTGGTTTACAGTCACGAACCTGCATGTCTGGCTGCTCACTGTCCGACTCCGTGCCCTCCCTGCACCACACGGGACACATCATGTGCAAGGACTCATTGACCACTTCTTTCAGGATGTCGAGGAACGCTTGCGCGCCGTCCTCCAACCAGGCGTCCTGCCTCCTCGTTCTTCGTCACCAAATTTATCTAGTGCTGCTGCAGAAGATGGTTCACCTTATCCACACAGCTCCTTTTACACCACGCCTGCCCCGCTTGCGCCCAAAAGCGCCTTTCCTTCAACCAAAGCCTATCAGGAAGCCGTAAAACTCCAGAAACGCTCTCGCGCACCAGAAAAGTTGATCACCAGACAGATGAAAATTTTAAAAGAGCAGTGGGCCGGGATGGGAATGACTTTGGACCTTGGCCTCGTGAGGGGCGATGCTGAGATGGCTGCGGCAGTTTGGAGGAATTTATTAGGTGCAAGGGGTGCAAGTGGGATTGGGTTGGGCCAGGAGGGAAACAGTAGCAGTTATCGGAGGGCGGTCAACCTGGTTGGTGGACTTGTCGAGGATGTGAGAAAGTTGGACGTAGACAAGGAGGAGTTGAAGGACGACAACAGTGGTGTGCATGACTTTGCTCCTTCGGAAAATGACCGGTATGTGTATTATTCCTTCTGGCGCTTTCTCAATGTGCATGCGGCAATGCTGTCTCTGATGTGATTCACACTCATGGCACTCGCGCTATAAAGCATCCGTCGTCTCGTTTATATCATTCCTTACTAATTGTCACTACCCCAGATATATCGGTTATCCAGAGCTCATGGTCACACTTGTGTCCTACATCCGCCGTGAAAGTTTACGACTAGAGCGTCTCGACGACAGTGTCATCATGGGGCCACGGCGTGTCGGACGTGAGGGTGAAGGCATTCAGAACTTGAGATGGGGAGACATTTAAAGCAATGTGCGGAGGTGAGTCAGCAGCTGGACCATACCTAGGTGATGAACTGAAATGTAAATGTTTGTCTCCCAGGTAGCAAGGCAGATATCCTGAAGTTTATTCCTGCGGTAGTTGGAGGGTATATTACAGTGCATATTCATATTTCAATGCTTCATGCTTGGATGGTAATTCTTATTATGCTCCGCTCCGAGATTCTAGTTCTCATCTTTATGCCTGTGACTAAATGTTCTTGCACTTCAAGCTGTGAAATAAGATTGGTGTATTCGGTAAGTCCGTCGGTTCATACTCTGGTTAACAATCCGTTCGGTTCCAATACATACACCGACGAGGTACGTGACATTTAATTTCATCTGCGCCAGTTCTATTGAATTTTGTCTAGCCAAACTCAGGGAAAAGGAAGGTGGTCGTTCTTTACATTAAAGAGTTCTGATTCCTGTCAGTGCCCGCTGCCCGAAGAATTGTATTGTTGGTTCGTTTGACATACATATATGAGTGCTGTGTCATGATAACTTGTTCTGAACCTTTCGCAACAAAAACTTCAACTTCACTTTTTTCGGCCCAGTTCACGAAGCCACAGGAGTTTATAACATGTAAGTAATCCACTCCAGTCCACTTGTACAGGATATACTACACTCGTTTCCTGTATGCGTGAAGGGCGATGGGCCCCAGTGCAATACTGAAAATTCGACGCTCAGGGTACGTCAGTACATGCCGAGCGCATTCCGAACCTGTCATTGATTGGCCTATCATTTCGTCTGCAGGTTTTCTATACTGTTTCGACAGGATTCAACGTTCCACAGGAAAGCTTTTTTTCCTCACTGCAACTGTCTTGGTAATTTTCAGGTACGGGTACAGCTCTGTGGTTTCTTCAAGTCGGCTGGATATTGGAGGGAGTGTTTTGAACTCTGTCACCCCCTGAGGCACGTTGACCCTATACCCTCCCTGTGGGAGTCGAAGATAGATGCTTAGGTGGACTCGCCGCGATCAGCGGAATAATCAGCTTCCATTCAGGACAAATCTCCCAAGAAGTTCGGCACCTTGACTGTGGTCTATTCGGTGCGTAGAGATCTAGAAGCGATCATGTGCTAACCCGCTTTATGTTCGGCCAGAAAATAATAATCTATCAAGAACCATACAATATTCTGTACATGATTGGATTTTACTGAAAGATATATTTTCCATCTTGCATCTTCCACGCCCACGGAGGCTGCTTCGTATGGCTCCTGTATGTGAATTTTCAATGGCAACACTGAAGATCACCGACTAGTCACATAACTCATAAGTCATGCAGAGGAGTGCAGAGGTCAGGCTTACGCCAGCGTCTTTGTCTGTTTTTGATGAGTCAGACACAAGTATCTCTCGTCCGATGGCTGGGCGTTCGCATGCCGTGTTCCCCATAACGTCTCATAATCAAAAAAGAACATTCCCAGCGCACTTGTACTCCTGGGCCATTTATTAAAGTCGTTCTCACACCATGCCCGACCTCACGCATCATCAAATCCAAGAAATTACGTAGGCCGCCGACAAAGGATTGGTGATCGCGATGACACGGCATTTGGAAGGGTCTACTAATACAACTATCAGCTTTCAGCCTGCGGCCATGTTCGAGTGTGGCCCAACACTTCCTGTGTCTTCATATCGGTGTAAGTAACTGAATATGAATGCTTGAGTACTATTTTGGTTTCAGCAAGTTCAAGTTGTAATAAAATAAATGGCCTTAGGCGGATATAGTTGGCAAACTTTGCATGATACTCCAGGCAACACGTGACCTACATCGGTCACGCGTCACAGTCGAAATTACAGAATATTAGGACATACGACCCTCCGAGTCCAACATCCGCGCCTGCAGTACTAAATGTTGAATTCTAGCAGCGCTGTAGTGATAAGACGTATCACATACGTGTCACAGGTCTGAGTTAATGAGTTAATTCTACTAGGCTACAGTACTGTGACCTTTCGATTCTGAAAGTAATAAGCGTTGTCACTTCGCCGGCGACTTGACATCATAACTAATCAACTCTTGTAACGTACTCAGTAGCATGATGATAGCTTGCAGGGTATTAATACTCTATATCCTCTCTATTGTCCACCCCTATAGTGTTCTCGAACTGTTGAAGACTCTTAATGCTTTATATTGAGTGCTCGGCCTCGGCGATTAACCATTCGGAACTTCCGACAGCATACTTATGACCTTGCAAACAAGGTACGCATTCAAAATGGTACCCCTTACTGTGAAGTGAGTACCGCCGATAGACCAGCTTCTAGTTCGAAGAACTATAACTGGTGGTCGCCATGATGTTCCATTTGGACTGCAGATAATAACCTACACATTCTCTATGCTAGCTATAAAAACCGTCACATATTGGCCTTTGATGTTCATCCGCCCTCAGGCCAAGTTGACCCCTGTTTAGCTTGGAAGTCCCACATTCACTATGCAGTTCACTCACTTCGCAATTCTCGCTGTCCTCAGCAGTGTTTCTCTCGCTGCCTCTTCTCTGCGCCGCGGTTGCCTTAATGAGTCAGATGTGACTAAAATCCTTACACGTAAGGCTGTGTCCAACTTTGCGGTAGAAATATGAACTGACTTGCACACGCAGAAGTGGGCCAGGATCTAGACAATGCTTTCGCTAAAATCCACAAGTGTGATAGTATCCTTCAAATCATCACTGGTATGACATTTCATTTAGCTCACGGTTCGCCGCTGAAGGTTTTCCAGACCTCCGGGACGATGTGAATAAAATTCGTCAGGAGATTGCCTCACATCCCACATGATGATAATGTGGCTGAAGTCCTTGCATGTGCCTGTCCAATTCTCCGGTAGAAATATGAACTGACTTGCATACGTAGATCTAGACCACGATCTAGACAACGCTTCCGTTGACATTCTCAAGCGTGATGATGTCGCCCAAGTCGTCGCTGGCATGGCATTTTCTTCAGCTCACAGTTCGCCACTGAAGGTCTTCCAGACATCGAGGATGATTTAGATAATCTTGATATCAAGATTCTCGCACCTCAGTCGCGTGGTGATGATGATGATCTGATTCAAGTCCTCGCATGTGCGTGTCCAACTTCACGGTAGAAATATGAACTGACTTGCATACGTAGATCTGGACCATGATCTAGACAATGCTTCCGTTGACATTCTCAAGCGTGATGATGTCGCCCAAGTCGTCGCTGGTATGGCATTTTCTTCAGCTCACAGTTCGCCGCTGAAGGTCTTCCAGACATCGAGGATGATTTAGATAATCTTGATATCAAGATTCTCGCACCTCAGTCGCGTGGTGATAATGATGATGTGGCTCAAGTTCTTGCATGTGCGTGCCCAACTTCACGGTAGAAATATGAACTGACTTGCATGCGTAGATCTGGACCATGATCTAGACAACGCTTCCGTTGACATTCTCAAGCGTGACGATATCGCCCAAGTCGTCGCTGGTATGGCATTTCCTTCAGCTCACAGTTCACCGCTGAAGGTTTTCCAGACCTCCAGGACGATATAGATAATCTTAATCTCAAGATTCTCGCACCTCCTGCGTAATGATAATGATGTCCTTGCATATGCCTGTTCAACTTCGCGGTAGAAATATGAACTGACTGGCATGAACAACGACGCGAACACGGCTTTTGTCGATGTGCTTTAGCTAGTCGATCACGTCATTTTTACCTCTCGGCCTCCGTTTTTATGTCTGCTTCATTCATGTAATACCCGTGACGAAAATTTTGGTGTCTCCCGCGGTCTGTCGACCTTATGGACTTGCTACTGCTTAGCTAGTATTCACTCATTGCCCAAGATATACGTTATGCATTGGCGTCATTGTTGATCATCGTCATGAGCGTTACAATTTTGTGTCCTATGGACGCTAGGGTGAAATTCACCTCAGGTAGAAAGTTGAAATGCGTAATGGTCCCATAGGGTGTTTCATGACTTCTTTCTTCTGGAGGATTGCATATAATTTGTTATTGTCTTCGCAAGAACGTTCTGCGTGAACGTGCTTAATTTTAAATGGTGTCTCATATTCAACTCCATCTAGCGAGGCAGCCGCGGCGTTGTCACGGTGTGGCTAAATGTTAATGGATGCTTCCCCTATATGACGCTCCAAATGCCACTTTAATAAAGTGCGCGATACACAACACCGAGTGTGCGATACGTATCCCAGCATTGGCAACGAAGCCTCAAAAAATTTTGAGGTCTGGTCAGTAGTAGTAATGGGCTCATTATTATTAAGGGAGTACATCATAGAAAGGACGATTTTGGTCAGGCAGCAAGGTATAGACAATAAAAGCTCCACAGTATGGTACTAGAAAGACGGTGAGTAGAAAAGGGCACGAGATATCAAACAATGATATTCATATCACCAATGAAAAAATCTTCAGGCCAGGGTCCAGGGATAAAGACAAGGAGGGCAGAGTCTGATAGCAAGGTATAGGCAATGAGAGCTCCATAGTATGATGCTAAAGAAGATGCCATATGGTACTAGAAAAGACGCTGAGTAGAAGAGGGCACGATAGATTAGACAGTAATATTCACGTCACCAATAAACAATCTTTAGACCAGGGATCAATACGAAGGGGACAGACAGGGCTATCGCCGCTTGACTTCGTGGAACCTCAACCATCTGATATCATCTTGCGTGCTATCCGTTGCAAGATGAAATATGATATCAGATGGTTGAGGCTCTACGAAGTCAAGCGGCATGGAAACACGACAATGTTGAACGCTGGGAGAATCAAACATGCGTCGAAAGTGAATGTAAATCAACAGCGCCAAAGTGCGACCGACCCAGCCTTTGGAAAAAGAGCCGATCGAGGTGTATTTTGCGGGGTCTGTGGCACCAGAGTTAGAATGTTAGGGAGCTCATCAATATCTGCATTAGAAATTTCTAAAAAAAAACTAAATTCCAGGTGAGCGAGAAAAGTTATAGTGAAAGATGAACTAAAATATGGAAATGGGTGAAAGCGAAGGAACAAGTGGAGCGATAGCATCCGTGGAGTTACCTAATGTGGTAATTCCGCTGGCGTAGTGGTAAGAGTCAAACGAAAAAGTTACTACATGCTACTTTGACTACATGGACTCCAAGTCTGATGGCTGATATCATGCAGATGGAGGCCTGACGTTCAATACTACCACCATTCAACTACTGGAGCTTAGCAACATTTATCTTTGCGAAGATGCATATGTCTATGCTGTTCGCCATCTCCAGCAGTAACTCACTCAAACCAACACAACTTCTCTCGCTCGTACAATATCGAAGAATTCTCGCCGCATGCTTTTGAGCAACTCATTCAAGCTCGCATCAATGATATCTCTGACGAGGAGTGTCACCCTGTTAGGTCCATGTTGTGAAACACAATGTTCAAGTCAAGGAACGTCTTGATGTGCACCATCAGGTCATTGCATGGGAAGTCCCATTTATTATGCATGCAGGAACTTGCATGAAGTAAAAAATATGTGAGGAGGACTGGAAGAAGTTGTGGTAGAACGGAATGGATATTGGATTTTTGTTGAATGGACGAAATCTTCAACCTTACAAGGAGGCTGTCGAACACTTCGAATCAGAGAGATCAGCATAGACTGCTGGAGGACCATGTTATATATTGTGAACTAGCTAGTAGCTGGTGTATCGCGCACTTGATGTTGTATCGCGTACTTTATTAAAGTGGCATTTGGAGCGTCATACCCCCTAGAGCTCCATCCGCTCGCGGCCAGAGTCACAGCGGTGATACCCCGTATTTGTATGCAGGAAGAATCATAAGAAAAGGGTCATGCGACTCCTAGTATTGAAGGCTAGACAAGAAACTCCAGGGTCGAGACTACACAGCCACAATGAGTGTTGACAGTAACTCCAGACTCCGGATACCATCAAGCCTCAGTCCACCGAGGCTGCTTCGTACGGCTCCTGTATGTAGATTTCCAATAGCGGCATCGGGGATTATTGACGAGTCGCACAATTTGCCAAACCCTGCAGAGGAGCGCAGCAGAGGTCAGGCTTAGTAGGCCAGTGTCTTTGTTTGCCGCCGTCTATTTTTGATGAGTCGGACGCAAGTGTCTCTCGTCCGGTGTGTGCAGTGGTAAGTCATGCTATATTCCCCATAACGTCACGTCATGATCAAAAGTTCCTAGCGCACAATTGCCTACTTTAGTTCTTCGCTGATGTGGCTACCTGTTAAAGTCATACCATACTAGACCGCATGCGCGATTGAATCCAAATTTTACGTAGACAAAGGATTGTTGATCGGCGAATGCGATGACACGGCATTTGGAAGGGTCTACTAATACAACTATCAGCTTTCAGCCTGCGGCCATGTTCGAGTGTGGCCCAACACTTCCTGTGTCTTCATATCGGTGTAAGTAACTGAATATGAATGCTTGAGTACTATTTTGGTTTCAGCAAGTTCAAGTTGTAATAAAATAAATGGCCTTAGGCGGATATAGTTGGCAAACTTTGCATGATACTCCAGGCAACACGTGACCTACATCGGTCACGCGTCACAGTCGAAATTACAGAATATTAGGACATACGACCCTCCGAGTCCAACATCCGCGCCTGCAGTACTAAATGTTGAATTCTAGCAGCGCTGTAGTGATAAGACGTATCACATACGTGTCACAGGTCTGAGTTAATGAGTTAATTCTACTAGGCTACAGTACTGTGACCTTTCGATTCTGAAAGTAATAAGCGTTGTCACTTCGCCGGCGACTTGACATCATAACTAATCAACTCTTGTAACGTACTCAGTAGCATGATGATAGCTTGCAGGGTATTAATACTCTATATCCTCTCTATTGTCCACCCCTATAGTGTTCTCGAACTGTTGAAGACTCTTAATGCTTTATATTGAGTGCTCGGCCTCGGCGATTAACCATTCGGAACTTCCGACAGCATACTTATGACCTTGCAAACAAGGTACGCATTCAAAATGGTACCCCTTACTGTGAAGTGAGTACCGCCGATAGACCAGCTTCTAGTTCGAAGAACTATAACTGGTGGTCGCCATGATGTTCCATTTGGACTGCAGATAATAACCTACACATTCTCTATGCTAGCTATAAAAACCGTCACATATTGGCCTTTGATGTTCATCCGCCCTCAGGCCAAGTTGACCCCTGTTTAGCTTGGAAGTCCCACATTCACTATGCAGTTCACTCACTTCGCAATTCTCGCTGTCCTCAGCAGTGTTTCTCTCGCTGCCTCTTCTCTGCGCCGCGGTTGCCTTAATGAGTCAGATGTGACTAAAATCCTTACACGTAAGGCTGTGTCCAACTTTGCGGTAGAAATATGAACTGACTTGCACACGCAGAAGTGGGCCAGGATCTAGACAATGCTTTCGCTAAAATCCACAAGTGTGATAGTATCCTTCAAATCATCACTGGTATGACATTTCATTTAGCTCACGGTTCGCCGCTGAAGGTTTTCCAGACCTCCGGGACGATGTGAATAAAATTCGTCAGGAGATTGCCTCACATCCCACATGATGATAATGTGGCTGAAGTCCTTGCATGTGCCTGTCCAATTCTCCGGTAGAAATATGAACTAATTGACTTTCAAAGATCTGAACAACGACGTGAACAAGGCTTTTGTCGATGTACTTTAGTTAGTCGATCTCTGTACATCATATCATGTCGACCTCTCGTCTTCTATATTTACGTCTGCTGCATTCGTAAATACACTGACGAAATGTACGACTTTGGTGTTTTCCGTGGTCGATCGGCCTTATGGACTTGTTCCTAGTTAGCTAGTATCCATTCGTTGTATAATTTATGCGTTGTGCATTGGCATCATCGTTACTCGTCGTCATGAGCGTTAAGTTCGACTAATTTTGTATCTGGTGGATGCCAGGCTTAAATTTACCTCAGGTAGAAATTTTGAAAGAAATGTATGATTGTCCCATAGTGACTATTCTCTCTTCTGCGGAGGATTGTATATACCTTTGTTATTGTTTTCGTAACAACGTTCTGCGCGAACGTGCTCGGTTTTAAAGGGGACTTCTTCTGGTGAGGCAGCCGCGGCCTTGTGTGGTTATATGGATGGCTTCCCCCGAGCTCCATCTACTGAGAGCCGCGGCGGTGATGCCCCGTATTCACATACATGATAATCAGAGATCCTACGGAAGGGTCACAAGAAAAGGGGCGTGCAAACAACTGGTAGGAGGCTAGGCAAGGGTCGAGACTCCACAGCATGAGTTTTGGCAAGACAATAATGACAGTGTTGAGGCATTCTAGTAAAATAAGAGTAGCCTTGACCATATAGGGCACGATAAATGCTACAAGAGCTGGATTTCAAGGCAGTCGTGTCGTAAAAAGATTTAATCAATTCTCGTTGACATCTTAGCTGAGAATATTAATGGTGACGTTGTTGAGAAGGTTTTCTATGACCGAGAAGCGAGCTCGACGTATAACTTCCAGAAAGGTCGATACTAAATAGTACTCACCAGCACTGACTCGGATATTCGCAAGAGTGCCGTCGCCGCCATCGCACTCGTGATCAGACTGATTTCTCTTTACATATAATTCGCTGCAATTTCTATGCAGTCAAGAATAAATTGAACAAATAACTCTACCTTATCTCAGAGGTCATGAGTTATCGTTCCAGGACAAGAGTCGCGAGCGGTAATGATATTACCAAGACAACGTACCGAACGCAGAACTGGCATGACTGCTCATCCAAATTAAAACAGTCGCCAACACGATAGCGCGTTGACCTGCACGGAACCAATCCCCTGCTCACTTTCTAATGGAGCTGCAAGGGTGAATGATAACTTACCAGAAATATGGTAAGCCAGATGGAATATTGCAGTGGAATTCCAAAAGGAGCGACTTCGATACCTGCGACGATAAAGCTGGAGGGAGATTGAAGGGAGGATGTGAATCACCAGGAAGGATATTCGGTCCGACGAGATTTTAGCATGATTTCAAGGTGCCTGGCTGGATTGGAAAGCACAGTGTTCTATGGAACAAAATCCGAAACTCTAGTTGTTCCAGGTCATTAATCTGTCGTTTCATATCATACTGTTTCTAATGGATAAATTCCGACGCTAGTTATTATCTTCAGCTGAGTTCAAATTGGCAGAAAAAACTTACTTGGTCGCCTGTGTCATGCTGGACGCCAATTCAATTCAAAGGTATGATACATCAGACTCACGGTATTGTTAAACGTTAGATGTTGAACGTAACTACGAGCAGTTCTATCGAGTAGTAGATGGCGGAGGCTTGCAATTGCGCGACGAAAAGTAGACGAGTTAGCGATTTGGCATGGGTCGCCTGCCATAGAAAGATGGATAAGTTGCTTCTGAAATTTGATCTGCCTGATACTTACGCATTGGATACAATTGACAGGCATGCTGTACGCTCCCTGACGAGGTGCATGAGAGCATCCTTGAATCGGGATTCGACGCGCACAACCGTGGTTGGCAGTGGCGATTCGCAAAAGGGACCGCAGGTCACATGTCACAGGCCACTGCTGCTGAAGTCTTGAATCATACTAAGTAGCACTAAGTAGTATGCGATAGCCACTCAGTGGTACATACATCTATGATACTTAAGGGAAGTGGAAAGCACGCGCGCAGTGTCACAGTATCGGAATCATCGCATATACTTGTGGTAGACTTGCAACTAAAGTAACTACACTTCCTTTGTGCGACAATAGGTTTGATTAAGACTAAAACAGGGTGTGGACTGTGGACTGTGGACAAGTGTACGTCCACTGCCATGCATAATTGAGACCGTATATAAAGATCAAGGCTGAGCCCATGTGGGGCAAAAAGAAATAGCTCAGTGGAAACGAAACACCCAGTCCTCCAGCCATAACACTCTCGTCGATTTTGATTGCATCATGCAGTGTGCACTAGACAACAATACACTTCTCAAAAGTTCTGCAAACCATCAAGACACTCATGTTGACGCTCTTGTAACCCTGGTGCTCAAGAAACGTTCCCATCAGCGTCCTGACAGTTTGGTGGCCATAGCACCTTCAACGATGGACGACTCCAGCTCTACAGTGTTCAGTGAGCTGACGCATTCCACCACTGACAAGACAAAAAGCGAGGAGCTCGTAGAGGCTGGAGACACGGCACCTCTGATCGCTCAATCAGATGCGCAGAGGCTAGCAGCCCTCGTAAGGTTGAAGATGACCGACGATGAGCCTCTTCAAGGCTGCCCTTTATCCCACTCAGAGGGCAGCCATTGTGGACGTGGTCAATCACGCCCTACAAGCCACCAAGACAGTATAGACCTATCTATACGCCCATCTGACCTCGAATATATCGATTCAATCCTTGCCCACGACGAAGCTCTCGAAAAAGAAGCCATGGCACGGTCACGAAAACCAACATTGGGGTCAAGGATGAGAAAAATAACACTCTCAATTTGCGGAAGGTGGCGGGGAAAGAGTCGGGATGTTGATGGATGAGACCTGCCAACAGCATTTCGACTATTGTAATGTAAATACAGACCAGGGGGATGTGACAAGAAGCCAGACAATGTACTCACATCCAATTATTGAAATGTAACCTGCCAAATCTGCTATGAACATGGAAATCGGAGAAGGATTCAAATGTCGAGAGTCATATTTAGCCCGAAAGACGTGTTCGTGTTTAAACATGAATCAAACCTGACAGGACTGGTGAATAATCACCTCGGTCACATCTAGTACATCAAAGAGTAATAACTTTCATTTGAACCCACTTACACATTTTTGAAGCAATCTAGCATGTATGCTAACCAACCATGCTCCGTTTCCTCCCTCTTAGTCGCACTAGACAAATAGTGAGCACATAATTTGGTCATGCACTGAACTCAGCCTACCATCATCTAATCTCTTTTTAATCGGCAGCCAATGTTTAGACATACGTTTCTCATACGCGCTCAGCACACCTGCAAACAGTGGCTCCGAGTCAGGATGAGTTGAAGCAAAGGCGCGTTCCAGGACATAAAGGTCCACAGCCTTATCCTCTACGAGAGTAGAATAATAGGCGAGTCCAAAATCTATAAGAACCTGAAAATGACATTAAAAAGACGATCGCATCCTCTAATACTGTCATGTACCAAATCACTTGTTTGTTTTCTCAACATCATGTTCGAGGTCGTCAGATCACCATGAATTATGTCAGCCAAGTGCATCTTTGCGATCTCAACACCAATCATATCCATCAGGGCATCTACGGAACTTGAGTATAATCCAATCAGCGTACGAATAGTCTTACCTCGAGAAACGCCATAATCAACCATTGTGTCTGCAGCATCATTTTCATGAATTTCATCCAAGTCTTCGGATTCGCTGATATTCTCGAGTTCAGCCCCACCGGGTAGAAGTTGCCGTACACTCTTGCCATCTATCCACTCAATACCCAGTACACCTTCGTTTACATCCACCATCCTGATTCCGGGTACCGTAACACCGGACCTGCCGAAGTCCCACATCAGCTCATCCCTACGTTTCTCCACAAGACGGCACATCTGGACATACCGCATACATCTCATCAAGGCGCGAGCTTCACCGGCTATGCGCTGCCGAGTGAGCGATGCATCGAGTGACGGGTGGCGGTAGTGCTTGTGGAACCGGTACTTCAAGAGAACCGGCTCCGAGTCTTCAGGAGCGTGGTCCACGTCATGACCCGATGTCCAAAATTGATGTAGATGTGCTTTGTAGACTTTCTGTGTGGAGCATTAGAAAGGGTGTTCGGGGGTTCTTGAAGTGAGCATGGTGTGAAACAGAAATTAGTTAAGAGGACTTGCAGCTTCAGCGCCCTGGGAAATGAGAACTGCAGACTGCAGGAGTTGCTGCGTCGGTGGTTTGGAAAACGATGAAGAAAGCATGCTTAAGGTTTGATAATCGATAAGATTCAACTCAATAACCAACATGATCTGGCAATTCCCGATTGCTTCTCCGAATCCGAGGAGTCACTTGGTCTCATGACGTCTGACCTTTAGTGTTGGAGTCCTGACTGTGGACTACATTTGTGTTTTTTTTTTACCGCATATACCAAGTCTCAGGTGACCTAAACATCGTGAGCAGTGATACCGCTTCACAATAACTTTATCGTAACGATCACGGAAGGATTGCTCATCAATGCGAGAGCTTTCTGCCAGCCTAACAACGGCGCTGTAGAGCTCCTAGTACAAAGAAAAGGCGCTGTGCTAATCGTACAGGCTCTACACTAGTACTGTCACATAGTCGCCGTTAATCATGGTGTTCCGGGAACGGTCGGATGATGACGGAACTTGGCCTCAAGACGGCGGCAAGCCTCGTCGATTAATCAAGGCGGCCTCAATATATTTGGCAACTTGAAATTCGGTCGGGCCTAATCATCCTCCGACTTTAAGCTCCCAATCTCAATTACCCTGGACCCTGATTCCGCAATCAGTGTAACCTATTATGGCGCAGAGAGTGAGTCTTGGTCATTTATATTTATACACATGGTATCGGAGGATGACAATCCCCGTTCTACACAGGGTCATTTGCCATCGCTAGGCGAGCTCCCCTAAAACAGTAATATGTGTCGCTGCTGTCACTTGCAACTCGACGACGACTACGAACCGAATTTTCAGAGGTCGCGCACTCGAAATCGTCATCTACGTTGACATTGTTGGCACGACACCATATGTTCCTCTGGACTGGTGCAGGAAAAATCGTGTATATCACTCAAGTTTAACATAGTGGCTATCTCCAGAAGTCATATCTAATAAGTAAGTTATTTACGATATCTACACAAGCTACTGCCACCAGTGAAGTCACTAATAGGGTGCTGCCTTGCCAAGGAGGCGCAGACTCACTAAATAAACCTTTATTGGACACGTCAGTGCTTGCTAATATCTTCGGTCGATTGTCCTCGCCGTCTGTTAATTCCCGAGTCTTCGGAATACATAGTAGGTTTTACCTTCTTTTTCACATTGGAAACATGCATTTGTTGGCCCAAGATCGTATCTAGCCCTGCGTGATATGTTTAGCTGACTGATTTTTTAGCCCAAGATCACCCCGTGAAAGATATACTGTGAAATTTGGTTACCAGTATTGCAATATATTGGATTTAACTATGCAACCGTTCCATCCATATGTCCAATACCCATTTGTCCAACAGCCCGAGCAAACAACGGCACTCCAATACATGGTTTCAATGTTTGACCCCGTTGAACTACTCAGACAGCCTGTTACCTTCCCGTTTAGCGGACGAACGGCAAAAAATAGGTTCTTGAAGAGCGCAATGTCAGAACGTTTGGCCACTTTCTCGACTTTGGATCCCCGTGGTCGGGGACAACCAACGGAAGAACTCGTACGATTATATGAAACCTGGGCAAAGGGGGACATTGGTAAATTTCATTCCATCCTTGATGACGCTTTAAACCAATTTCTCAAAGGAATCATTGTCACTGGTAACATACAAATAAAAAAAGATCATCTCGAGGCTACAGGTTGTCATAATTGTCTGCGAAAACGGTTGCGATGTTGATATTCGTGTAGGGAATACTATCATCGACAGAGACCTCCCCTCGGTTTATCTCCAGGAGTGGACAGATGTGGCACGAGCCGCCAAGTCACAAGGGAGCTTGGTCATCGGACAACTTAACCATCCAGGGCGTCAGGTTTCCATTAACATACAGCCATATCCAGAGGCACCATCTGATGTCGAGCAACCCTCGACTGGAGGCGTTCTCTTCGGGCGACCCACGCCTCTAACAAAAGATGGTATCAAGGACATTGTAAATCGCTTTGCATATGCAGCCTCCGTCCTACACAAGGCTGGATTTGATGGCGTCCAGGTAATGATATTTCACTAACATCATACCAGAATATCGGTTAACCAGACTCAGCTCCACGTCGCTCACGGCTACCTTCTATCACAATTTTTAGCCAAAAGAACAAATATGCGAACTGATGAATATGGTGGATCGCTCAAAAATCGAGCTCAGATTCTTCTCGAGATAATCGCTGCAATCAAGCAAGCGGTCCAAAACCCATCTTTCATCATCTCAGTCAAACTCAACTCACAGGAATTTATTCCTGGGGGATTATGCATCGAGGAATCGATAATGGTCGCTCAACTTCTCGAGATTGCAGGAGTGGACTTCATTGAAGTCAGTGGGGGAGCGTATGAACAAATTATCCGCAGTTCTCGGGATAAGGTAACACTTTTATACTTCTCAATAAATCCAGAGTTGATGCCGAGCGATTATAAGCCATATACTGCTGAAACCCGAGAGGGGTATTTCGTTGAATATTCAGAGATCCTCAGATCCCATCTAAACCTCTCAAAAGTAATCGCCACAGGTGGATTTCAGACATCGCGGGGCATGGCCGACGCTATCTCGCGAGGGGCCGCGGACAGTAAGTGTCTTCTCACCGGTTGTACATTTGTGTTGACATAACGCAGTCATAGGATTAGCAAGGCCGCTAACCGCGGAACCACTTCTAGTCAGAGACATCCTACGAGGGGAGAAGAATGGAGCCAAGGGAGATAAATTTCCTGAAAGCCCGATGCTGCGAGTACGCATGGTCACTCATTCGTGTTCAATCCACAGCTTGATATCTAATCATAGTTCATGGCATCTGCGACACAGATCGCTGAGATTGGAAATGGTCAAAATATCACTGACTTTGACAATGCGTTCCACGTTGCTAGATTCATCGCCAAAATGCAGAAGGAAATTCCTGCTGCCATGTCAGAAGCACTTTTCTCGTAACTGTCACTGATTTCGTTCTCGGTTTGATGTTGCCTCAATTACCAATTGTTTGTTTACTTGAATTCCCATGTAGAAGCGCCAGTTGATATAACATAATACGTAGTCGCTCTGCTGCTGTACACACTAGTTTTTGACGTGTTTCTTGATCTATGTAGTCTTATCCGAACATAATGCCATCATGCTGAAGTTGACGTTCTTGCTTTCGTTGATGTAGTGCTCTTTGACAAATTTAGCCACATCCTGTAGATCCGGAACTGAGATCAATCTGGTAACATAAAAGCGATCAAAACTGTCTACCTGGAGCAAGTTAGTGCATTCGCCCCTATCAATCGGACCATTGCGACGTCCGTCCAACTCTATGACGCGCCACCCACGGGCTTGGCTTTCCGTTTCCTTTGCAGTAGTATCTGGTGCCTTTACGAAACAAGTGAAATGGAGATAGGTGTCAAGATCTTCCGGTACCGTGGTTTGTCCTGAGTTGGCTGCGGAGGTATGGATCTGTTCGAAAAGGGTGGTTTCCTCGAGAATTTTAACACGTTCCAGTGGCGTTTTGCCTATTTCCGCGATCAATAAATTTTATATACGGCTAGTAGGAAATAATTTTCACCTTTGCATTCGTCGACAAATCTAGCCAACGGACTTTCAGGAGCAAATTTGACGCCTGACTGTTCGAAGTAAAATCAGTGTGAGAGAAAGATAGATGGAAAGGTTGCGGGTTACGTTTATTAAAGCATGCAGTAGGCCCATGGTCCCACAAGCATTTACGATCTAGTCCTCATTGATCAAGTATGAGTACGAAAGACACTCGGTCGATTGAACATACCGTCTGCTTCATCCAGAAAATAGTGGGATCGATCGGATGCTGTCCTTGGGCTGCAATCTTCTCATCTTCCTCTTTGTCCTTTGTTGCAATGGTCCCTGAACAGGGAAAGAGTAGTGTAACGGCCTTTACATCTTCCGGTACCATTGCTAGAAGCTGTATCATCGTGAACCTATGAGCATGAGTGAATCGATAAGGCGAACTTCTGTATCAAGGCCATATATGTCTTCGAATTGCGCCTGGTCCGCTAGTCCGGCAGCTGCAGCCCACTGTACAAAAGCATCATACTACAGTAAGTCACTCGTTTTGCGCCACCAGGAGGTTTCGTCTTACACTGTTAAAGACCTGCACGTTCAATTCGCATGAGAATGAGAATATCATAGGCATGTAGAGCTCACATCTGGATTGCTTTCGAGCGGGATCCACTGGCGAGATTGCGACATGATGATGGACAATCTCCAGTACTAGCACGCAGCACTGTGCCGAATTAGTACTACTTGAGGCGCCCGTGCACTTGCCTTGTATGGCAAGTTCCGACTCTCGTTTTCAACCACACCTGATTAACATTCAACATTCAACCTTATGACCGATTCTGCGGCTCTTGAAGAGCACACTTCTTAGATTGACTTGTTATATGCCATAGTGGTTATCCGACTCGGAGTCACTCATATTGGTAGTTGAACTAGTAAACGTAACGTTACACGTGTTCTCCTCACTGGCAAGGATGGCCGACATCCCCGAGCCGCCCATGGCCCATCGTAGGTATGCCCTCACACTATCCTTGAAGCTTGATTGCTAGTGTATTATTAACTTTACAAATCTCACAATTTGACTAGATGGTCGCAAGACCGTTTGCGTAAATGGTGTTACTCGATGTCGACTAAATACAGTTGATGAACTTTTGAAACAGTACTCACTCTTCTTATTCTGGCACCTCCGTAGCCAAGCATCCTAATTTATCATAGAGGTCGTTTCACAGTTTACACGAGGATCGGAAGTGAGGTGGGATATGTAGTCCGAGTTCGCTGTGCCTGCTTGAATCTGAATCTAAGGTGTGCATCCTACTGCTTATCCCAGTTTGATATAATGATTGACGTTATTCGGGGTCCGTCCTCGTTTCATCGTTGTGGGTGCTTTTGTTGATAGGTGATGATGGAACAACCCCGGATCTGAGAACTCCCCACTGCTCGACGTGAAGGAATTTGTCACAGATATTATTTCCGTACTTCTTGCCACCACGACCCAATGATCAAAGCATGTCCCTGCAAGGCACGCTAAAGCACACACTGGGTTTTCGTATCCGACATTCCATAGTCTAAGCTCCATGCGTACGCAATCTCAAAATTTCCGGCGCCGGACAATGAATTATAAGCGCTGTGAAACCATCATTGACCTAGTCGGAGACCGGGCTGTGAGAAGAAATGTGGGATACTCGGGTCTATCTGTCAGTCCGGAATTTCGCAGTTCCAAGATTACCGACATTTTACAACTTATTATTACATCGCGGCGCGGATCGAGAAAGTTCACATGTTGTCTCAGGTTGATTATTCGACAATCTTCTCTTCATCTATTCAATCGAGGTTCTGGCAAGAAGCATCATTGTTCATTTCTTAAATACCCATAAAGGGCTCGAGTTAGAATCATCAAATTAACTGTACTTTCACCCCTTCAATTATCCCTAGCAGGCTAGCTTGAGCACTAGACATGGCTCTCACTGACCATCCCAATTATCGCCTCCGTATCTTGAAGGACATCTTTCAAGCATTAGTTGCACCCCCCGTGCTTGTTTCATTGTGCTGTAGGATGTTCAACCTTCAGTTTGGATGGTGGTCGATACCTGCCCATCTCCTGGCCATTCCACTCGCGACGCTGGTCAGAGTGCAGTATTCTGATTTCATTCAAGCACGGGAAGCACGGCAACTTGGTGCTAGACCGATTCCCAGAGTTGTCGGGAAATGGCCAGGGAACATCGACGTGATGCTCAAACTCAAGAAAGGGCTCGCCTCTCAATACATTTACGAGCCGTTCCTTGATTTGTTCGAAGAATATCAGTGCACAACCCTCAACACTCGCTTTCTCTGGGTTGACAATGTAGGTGGTCTTCTCTAGATATCATCTCTACTAGCAAGTAAGTGCTGACGAGCGCCTTCACTGTATCAAAAGATTATCACCATGGATCAAGAGCACTCTAAATGCGTACTAGCAACAGGATTCGGCCAATTTTGGAGAGGCACTGCCCAACGAGAGCGATTGTAAGCAACCTTCTACTCGAAAAGAAACGTAGCTGAAAATATCTCAGAGAAAACTTTCTAGGTGATGGAATATTCAATCGGGATGACGAGGTGAGATCCGAGACTTGCTTTGTTACCTGAGTTACAATTCGCTCACAACCATGCAGAAATGGAAATATGTACGACAACCTAACCACCTGACACTATTGTTGATGGTTGATAGGCTTGTTATAGCACCGTTCACTCGCACGACCTTTTTTCACCCGCAATCGCACATCTGATTTCGAGTTATTTGAAAAATACGCGGGTCGCACGATAACCATATTATTAAATCTTGCCTCGCGCGGCGAGCCCTGCAATGTCCAGGACCTTTTTGCCAGGTTCACCATCGACGCCGCCTCGGACTTTCTTTTTGGGCAAAACTTGGACACCTTGTCAAAAAAACTACCTGTTCCTAATTCAGGCTTCCAGGGCGACAGAGGATCTAGTGCAGATGACTCGTGGGGAACATTTGCCCAAGCTTTTGAAGCAGTCCAACGCATAATCACCATGAGAGGTCGCACTGGCTTCATTTGGCCCGTATTTGAATTGTTCGATGACAAAACTGCCCCGCACGTGGATATCATCAAACGATGGCTGGATCCATTAGTGCAACAAACGTTGGATCGTAAGGCGTTAGCCCACAAAACTGGTATCCGGAGTAGCATAGAAGAAAAGACTTTCTTAGAACACCTGGCCGATAGTACCGAAGGTCTGTGTTCTCGTTCCTTGCCTAAATCCTGTACCTCATTCGTTATAGACGCTGGAATGATTCGTGATCAGTTGCTCAACGTTCTATTGGCCGCTAGAGACACCGTGCGTGCCTCTTCTCACTTCAGCGCTCGTTTTTTGATGAGACAGTTCCGTTTGACAGACTGCGTGCCTTTTGACCTACGTAACATATTTCATGGCGTTGTATCCGGACATTGCGGACAAGATGCGACGAGAGGTGCTTGACGTGTGTGGCAACAACGTCCCTACCCACGAACAAATTCGCAAATTAAAATATGGTGAGTTTTTATTTCGTGTGGTGGGATTTTGCTTAATGACGTTCTTGCGTCAGTCAAAGCGGTTCTTGATGAAACTCTCCGCTTGTACCCACCCGTCCCGTTGAATTCACGACAGACTAGACCTCAACCTTGCACGCTCCCTCCGCCAGATCGTACTTATCCCACCGAATCTCGACAACCGTTATATTTACCGAAGTCAACAACAATCTGGTACTCGTCGTTATTAACACAGCGCAACAAGGAACTTTGGGGGCCTGATGCAGACGAGTTTGATCCTGAGCGATGGATTGATCCTCAAAGATTAGCCCGGTTTACATCGAACCCGATGATGTTCACTCCATTTAGCGCAGGACCACGCATTGTAGGATTTCTTTTCGTAACCACAGTTTGACAAAAAAAACTGACACCTGGACTCTTTGACTCTTTAGTGTATTGGTCAGAACTATGCATACAATGAAGCATCATTCTTCCTTGTACGACTGCTTCAGCAGTTTGATACTTTCACACTTGCGGCGGATGCACAACCCCCTTCCTCCTTGCCACCTGCAGAGTGGAAATTAGGTCGCGGCAGACAGAGAGTGGAGACGATTTGTCCCGACGCTACAATGACACTTTTCATCAAGGTGCGCTATCTTATCTTCACTCGGTGTTTCAGCTGCATCATCTTGCTGTCATAGGGTGGCTTATGGATAAGAATGAATAAAGTGCACCCTGAAGCACACTGATATAATCACTATTTGCTGGCAAATACATTTACAGGGATCTTTTTAAGGAGAAATTCATTTATATTATTATTACTGCATATATCATACCCACAGTATCATTTGTAAATCACAGACAATCTAGACATCTAGAGGAAGGAGGCGGCGGCGGCGGCTCATCATGTTTCAGGACAGTTTCAGGGTGTATATACTTCTCCCATTAAGAATGAATAAGCCTCGCCTCAGAATACGTCCCTGGGGGCCTGTGATTTCCATCTCATCAGAGCATATGATTCTGAGGCCACGTGTACAAAGATGAGGATCAAGACATTACCCACACCGTGACGTTACAACGTTCGAACGGTATAAGGTATCCAATAACGGAAGGATCTAACTTATGTCACTGCTAAGGTCACAAATCAGGTTACTGGATCAGTACATGGACTAGTCACAATATAGTCAACTTGTGTGTCGGCTTTGCAATAAAAATTACACCATGATACCCGAATCCATCATCCCGCGTGGTTGTTCCTTGAAAAGCGTGTAACCACTAGAGCCGCGTCGGCGATAAACCACCATCGCAATTACGGCTGTGTAGGATGTACAAAGTAGGAACTGGCTGACCCGCGGACAGACTAGTAGACTTTGACAACCGACGAAGTGAAACCAGTTACACTCAAGAGTTTTTTCTCAGAGATTATCAGTGGCGCCACGCATTGCTAGTCATGTACTTCGCAAGAAACAAAGGGACCATACCTGATGCCCGCGACAATCAGTATAACGTTCGCATTCTTGAACGGGGAGGAAAATGAGGCTCGCTAATAATATCTTTGGGACGATCACAATGGTGTGAGAAGATATGTTCCAAGAAGTCGCTTGCCATAACATGCGAGCGGATCATTTCTGTCGTTGGGGACAGCGATCACCATGGACATATGGTCACCAGCCACTCTGAATCCAAAAGTAATCGAGTTTAGACTTCGCATCACGAATCCAGGACATAAATGATACGAGTCGTCCTTTCTAGATCGCTCGTAGCCAATTGCATTATGTTTCAGTAAAGTGAATACCACTGAACTATCGCAGCTGGGTAGCTCACCAGCATGGCAGATTACGATCACAGACAATTTAGTGCGTTGCGTTCAAAATATTGCCTGAAAAGACCTGTGGCAGTGAGGCTCGAATGACCCCCAAACAACAACTGTCGCAGTTATTATAATCGAAAGTTGTAGTTGCCCCTGCAGATAGGAGTTCAATCAGACAAATATGATAGGCATCAGGGGCAGGATACTCACTACATCTGTCACTAGTGGAGGCCAGAGAACTTGTGACACACAATGGTCATGCTTGTGTTGAAAACACCACCATCCAGTGCTTTTGTCACTGGAATATGTATTATGGAGGTGAGCATCTGTTCTTGCTGCACTTTACCGAAGTAAGTATCGTCATGTGAAATCAAGTAGAAAAATAATGTGGTCGACCATCTAATATGGGCAGTGTGAAGTTCGCAAAGCCTACCGTCTCTCCACCAGGTGCGGATGTAATTCGTCCAAGGTTCCTTAACAAGTCACATTCTGTCCGGGGGGATTGAAAAACGAGACATAGAATAGGTCGAAACTCAGTAACCAGCCAACTCACCCGGGCTGTGGGCAACACCTCCGATCACGCACTGCTTTCTGCTGATACCAGGGCTATCGTGCGATAAAGATACCACACGATACGGCAAGAGCAGCACGCCGCTGATTAAAACTGATACAGCATGCATTCCAGTTACATCAAGAAGTTGATGCATTGGCACTGCATCGATCTATACCAGGTACACCCTAATTGATATTCTCTCCCTGGTCTAGTGAGCATGGGACTGTGGCCTCTGGCTTTAAATGAGAAAGTATAAGGAAAGATACGGGTTGGACGTGCCTATATGACCGTATGACCATGTAAGAAGCAAGACTACTTGTTCTTTAAATTAGTATACAGCCTCATATTGTGATACTTCAATTAGCGTTATTTCTCAGTGGTATCCTCTGTTCCGACTTGACCCGGTTTATACACGCTAGACCATTATGAGCGTACGGTAGAGATAAGCCTTGTGTGAGATGGTGCGATATTCGTGTAATACCAGCAATTTCACGGGCGATGAATCAAAACTGCGCAGTAGTTTGACTGTTCCCCTCGTACTGCCATGAAGGGTCAAAATCCTAAGGACTATCTATCTAGATCAGATGTTAGCAACTCAGACTTGAACAAAGCGCAGTGTTATATATGCACCGTGTACCTTATGGGTTTCAGTAATCCATCCCGAGTTTCACCTTCAAACTCCGTGATTAGCTCACTGAAGTTGGGGATCCAGAACATGGACTCGGAGTCCTTGTAGCATACAAGGACTGGAGAACATCACATACACTAACTTCTGCTGGGACCCCTGAATGTTTGTTTGAATTGATTGATTTTCTCGGAGTATCTTGCTCGCCAGAAGCGTCCACGAGGTTGCCAGGCATGATGCATGATGGAGGTACTTGGGAACAACTTTTCAACATGATGATGATGGCAAAATTCATTTCACTTCGACTACGGAATATACAGATTGTAAACGCACAGTAATTCCAGATGGTGCCTTGCTGAACTGGTTATTGACCTCCACAACTTCAAGTTGTCTGCCATCTCCGACCTATTGTGCTAATCGCTGTTCTATCCAACGGCGGCTAGATGAGGCCTCAAGCTTCAAGGCCTTATCTACATATACGCTCGCGTTAATAAGACAGATGGATTCCACACCCTGCTCACCTTACAGGCTATACTCGAAGCTTGAAGCTCTGTGAAAATTTGACAGATAAATCGTTCATACGATGGTTAAAGACTAATGTAAAGTTCCCTACCTCGCGCGAGCTGTACTTTAAATTTTGAATACTTCTTTTGGATGTGTTGTCGGTGTTCCCCGTGGTGACCCAAACATGGAATGAGTTCAGAACTTTAGCAACTTGCATTATGGTTCTCTCAAACTCAGTCTCGTCTTGCGCATGATAGCAAGCTACCCCTTCCAAAGACTGATCCATACCATTTACGTATAGATTGTTTCTGTATCCTAATCTTCACTTGCTCAGCAAACCGTCTGCTAGGTTGCACCGTGACAATGCTATCGAGAAACTGGGCTACTCTACTACGTCGACGGCGGGTTCTTTACACAGGAAGCTCCTCAACATCGCTGTATACCCGTATACCTGACCCATCTGCAAGACTACTACCTTCGCGTCGTTCTCGCCTTGCACGTATTCGGGCCCTACACACGGCGACTTCAAACTCATTTCCTGATACCTACGATGGTTTGTAGTGTACTATCAAGTTGTGTGTTTTAGCTGACCTTCTCGGTAGTGTGCGTCATCGGTGGAGGACATGCGGGCTGCGAAGCGGCGACAGGTGCTGCTCGTACAGGCGCACGAACCGTACTGTTAACACAGCGGATTGATACTGTGGGCGAGCTCTCATGCAATCCTTCTATTGGTGGTGTCGGAAAGGGTACACTAGTAAGGGAAGTCGATGCTCTGGATGGCCTTATGGGAAGGATCGCGGGTACGTTGCTTGCGGATCGGTGTAGCTGTAAACACCTAGACTTTTGGTACAGATAAAGCTGGGATACAATTCCGCATGCTCAATGCTTCGAAAGGTGCAGCTGTTTGGGTAAGCAGTCGTGGATGATGCTCGTATTGTCTTATCACACTCGAGAAACAGGGACCTAGAGCGCAGGTAGACCGTAAAATCTACAAGCGTCAAATGCAAGACATCATCTTCAACTACACAAACTTGGATGTACTTGCCGCAAGCGTATTTGACCTCGTATTTGACCACAGTCACTGCGCATCCACATCCTCGTCAACGTGGGGGACGGTGACAGGCGTCCGGTTAGGTGCGCACGTGTTGCCCGGACACGACGAATGTCTCACAAGTCTATTTTTTTCAGAAACGGGAGATGTGATCAGGTGTTCCAAAGTCGTTATTTGCACTGGGACCTTTCTTGGCGGTGAAATTCACATTGGTATGTTGCGGCTTCAGCCAAATTATGTTGCATAACTTATGCTTTCATTTCAAACTCTCTTTCACTCTTTATACTTCATGATTAATTCCATGGTAGGGATGCGTCGTATACCTGCAGGGCGTATCGGAGAGGCACCCTCGACAGGTCTTTCTGCATCCCTCAAGGCAGCAGGGTTCAAGCTTGGACGCTTACAGACTGGCACTCCTGCAAGGCTAGATAGGCATAGCATTGACTTCAGTCGGATGGAACGGCAAGATGGAGATGAAAAACCTCAGCCATTTTCATTTATTCATCGGGAAGTAGACCATGCTGTAAGTTTTCGATGTTCATGAACTAGATGTGAGGAACTAGTTTGTTATAGAATAACCAAATTCCGTGTTTTCAAACGCACACCACCCTAGAAACGCATCAGCTCATTAAGAAGAGTATGCATCTCAGCATACATATCCAGGAGACCAAAAAAGGTTTATAGCTCTTGATTATTCTCTAGATCTGCCACTTATGATATCACAGGTCCGCGATATTGCCCCTCACTGGAAGCCAAAATTACCCGCTTTGGACACAAGGGCAGTCATACCATCTGGCTCGAGCCAGAAGGATATGATTCAGGTGTGCTTTAGTATTGAATGCAAACTGCACATCCCAATCTTCTATGTAGACCTGATATATCCCAACGGGTTATCATGCTCGATGCCTGAGGAGCTCCAAGAACCAATGATGAGAACAATACCAGGTCTTGAGGAAGTCAAGATGCTGCGGCCGGCATATGGTGTTGAATATGATCATGTCGATCCCCGCGAACTGACCTGTAAGTTGCACAAGAATGTGACCTCATACCCAACTCACGATCTCCGAAGCGACATTGGAAACAAAACGCATTAAGGTAACTCTCGTGCCTGCACTTTATGTTGTCGCCTGAAAGGCAACTTGCAGGGTCTTTACCTCGCTGGCCAGATAAACGGTACAACAGGCTACGAAGAGGCTGCTGCGCAAGGCTGCCTTGCAGGAATTAATGCAGGTCTTTCAGCCCGAGACCATCCTCCAATGTTGCTCACCCGAGCGGATGGATTCCTGGGAGTGATGGTAGACGATTTAATAGGAAAGGGAGCGGAGGAACCATGTATGAGTGACACCTGATTTATCCACTTCTGATGTGAGGCTAATTTTTGTCTCATGGAGACCGAATGTTCACTTCTCGTTCGGAATATCGGATGACGCTCAGGAGCGACAACGCTGACATGCGGCTAACTGAGATTGGTACACCCCGTAGACTCCATTCTGACTTTTTCTATGATCTAATGGGTTGCCGATAGGGCATTCTGCTGGAATTGTCTCTCCTGACAGATGGTCAGCCTTTTTGAGCGATCGAGACGCTATACAACAAGGCACCGAGCTCCTCAAAAATGTTGTGCTCAGCCCGCAGGTGAGGGCCGTCTTGAGCTTATCTGAATTATTTCATTTATTTTGGTTTAGGGTTGGGGGAGATATGGATTTGATATTCGACGAGATGGCATTATGAGGAGGTTTGTGGTTGCGTTTCTATGGTATAACTTCCGTTCGAATTCTGCAATAGTGCATACGACATGTTGAAGATTCCAGGCATGACTGCCGCCAATCTCGTACATTCCGGAGCTGTTCCAGGTCTTGATTTTGTGGAACCTCATATCAGGGCACGGATCAACATTGAAGGTGAACACTTTCCGTTCTTTATTTCAATATGCCAATGGATTTGAAATAGCATCCTACGCTCCTCACCTCCCACGACAGCTAGCAGACCTTGCAGTATTCCATGCCGATGAGTCGCTACAACTGGATCCTGACATGGACTACTCTAAAGTGCAAGGATTGAGTCAAGAGGTGAGGGAGCGCTTACAGAGGATCAGGCCCACGACTTTGGTGAGCTCTTTATTTTAACGATGTGGTGCGATATTCGATTGATCGCGCGTTAGGGTGCCGCCAAACGCATGGAAGGCATGACTCCGACTTCTGCGATCTACCTGCTGAAGCATGCCAGGAGGACATGGAGAGCAACTGACACACTGGAACCTATCAGTGAAGAGCGAGTTGAAACAGTACATTTGGCTGATCATCGGTCTCCTGTGAAGGCTGCAACTGCATAACCGTCTTCACGGGGCACCATTATTCATTGTCAACAACGACATCTAATCACCACTCATCATCTTCATCTTCTACTTGCACCAGGATGTCTTATATCATATACTGAAAAGTACCGCGCATCACAAGATCCATCGTAAAAAAGAATTTCCATAATGACTATCTTCATCCCTCTATGGTGTGGTTCATAGCCCCGCTAATTAGACAACAAAAACAGACAATACTCATAACCGGCCCACGCTTCAGGCAATGATGCTCATTACTCGACTATCAGTTTCTCCAGAGAATCTGAGCGCATACCATGCATTTAGAAAGCTGTATCACTGTCGTGGGCGAAACATCGATACAAATTGTGATTTCCCAATAGACCAACATGGCGTGGATGCACTTTGCAGGATATAAATGCAATAGCTCATGCAGGTATGATTAGCCCCTATTAACTAGCTACTTCAGGTTAGGCATCACGCCTCAGCCAATGCTGCCTTCAAGTTTTCGATCAAGTTGGTGGCCAGTATCTCAATGGCATCCAAATCAGCAAGTGCTAGGGGATCTTTTCCGCCAGAATGACCTGACAGTCCGCGCGAACCTTTCTGTATCTTCAATCTTGTACATCATGTCTACTTCACTTGTTGATGATGCGGCGCCGTGCGGAAGTCTCAGAGGACTTGTCGGCAGCATGTGCTGGATGTCGCGGTATCAGCTTCATTACATCCGAGTCACGTCTTGAAAGCGCCAGATTTGATTATGCAAATCTGGCTTCTGTTGCGAGTACGAATTTATTGAATGTTAGAGCGACGGCTTTTATGTTTCACTAATGTAGCAGCTCTCTTGCGAAGCAATCTGAGAAGCCCTCAATTACTCTCACTACAGTGCTGAGTGTGTGGATCCAAGAATATTTTCTATGTATCAAGTGACCTACCGTGTCTGCTGCATAGAATTGAGGATTAGCATTTAATCAATCATTGACAAATTATGCCGCTCGCAACATTGCAGCAGTAGTAACCCAGTCACAGATGTGGGTCAATGACAATAGGAGGAGCACTCCCCCCTCTCCAGGTTCGTCGACCTCCTGGAGAGATTGGATTACAAAACGACTGATGCTCGCCGCGTCCCAGAAATTTGTTCAAACATCTCACAGGCGCGCCTGCCAGTTCTCCAGCAATTTCATAGCCTGCATTGTTGGACAGGAAATCTAGCCGCCGGAGACCTCCCGCGTGCGGGAAAATGCCGCAACAATATCTTCCTTGGAGACATCGACTTTCGACACGACCTTGTCTGCAGGATGCCAAGCTGCTAAATCGGATAGGACTTCTGGTTTGCGGGAAATCGTTACCACAATATCCCATTGCCTGAGGGCATACTCCAACATGGATCATTTGGAACCTGATGACGACCCCATTACTGTGCATGGTACTTAGCACTTCATGCGCAGTATCATCTGCAGTGGTTGTTCACGAGCCACCTGAACCGCTGCATTTCCGTTGTGCGCGTGATCCTGCACGTCACGGCAACCAATATTCAATCAACATTACCAATGATAGTATGACATATATCCTCTGGAGATAGGATGATGCGTTCGTCGGATACATGGACTCCGCGTCCACATGCATGCCAACACTCCATTTGTACGTCATCTTGCCCATTTCTAGGATAATATAGTAAGACCAGTTAAACTCGCAATTCAACAAACATCACAGAGCGTCGTCGTACTCCATCTAGTGTATGAATGCTTGCGAACATAGGGTAATGAATGCATAGTATACAATATGAGGAATCACCGTGTCTTGTAATAGTCCGAGCAACAAAGAAAGCAAGCAAAACATTGACAATGCAAATTATGTCGGCATGCTGGAAGGGTCCTCCGGAGAGCATGAAACTCCTCATGGTTAGATTGTCCCTTGTTCTAGAGCACGTTTCCAACAACGGCGTAACAATCTACACAAAGAGTCCCATCGCTGCGAGTAGAAAAGCCTCAATCGTTGTTCAGCGTAGCATTAATCATCAAAAGCTTACTTCTGAACACTCTCTACGCAGCACGTTCTACAGATAAATCGACCACATCCAGGAACAAGGAGAGCTCCATCGTCCAGCCCGAAAAGCATGCCTCGAGATTTCGAAGGATGGTCTACATCAACGTCATCCTTTTCTGAAGACTTCTTCCGCTTGCCGGAAGATGGAGAGAGGAGTATATTACAGTTCATGGTAGAGATATTTAGGCTTAATGCGACTCGTTTGGGAGATCCAGAAGGTGACGGTGATGGCGACCCAGACAGAGAGGGACAGCGTGTTAATGCTGGTGTTGGTGGGAACGAGGATTGTCGTAACATCGAGGAGCATGTGCGAGAACAGATAGCACATACAGCTAATCCACACCTGAAAATTTATTAGATTTGAGAGACGAACAATTGGAGGAAAGGTGTCCACCCACCTTGCACAAGTTACACCTGCACTAGCACCAGCACCAGCACCAGACCTCATCGATGCAGATAACACGCGGTGGCATGAAGAACATGTCAAGGTCGAGGCTTTTTGTGCGTTTGGTGTTGTAGATTGTTCTGCCTTTGAGGGACATAAGCCTGTGTCGTGGCGCGTGGACAATTGAATATGGCTGAGTTTTCTTTTCTTGAATGCATGTTTCCTGCTCGAATGTACGGAAGACGTGAGAGAAAATTGTGGGGATGGCGCACGCATTAATGCTATCGAGGCTCTCGAGCGGCACTCAGGTGTAGTGTCGGTCAAAGGGCAAACCTGACCGCGGCGTTGTCGAATTTAAAGTAGTTTGCCAAAAGCCTTGATTTTCGAAGCACGTGACCATGACGCGGCATGTATTCCTAGGCGACTAAAGTTGATTTACACACCGTTTCGTCGAAGGTTCATCACATGTTTCCACATCCTGACTTCGAGTGGGGCATCGATACAATTCTAAAGCCCTTTACACGTTCCTTGTCTTTGCGACGGCATCGTCCAATCCTCCATCTGGTTCCCTTACTGCCTCAGCGTGTGGCACAGCCGCAAGTACGAGGAAGTTTATATGGTGACTTTGTGGAGTCTTATTAACCGGAAGACGTGATGATTCAGAACCTACGTAGCTTGGACCCTGATTTTCTGATACCACTGGCGTTCTTCAATATTAACTAGGGTCAATTTACGATGACGGTCGTGGTTGGGTGTTTTTTCGGGTCATTACTGAACGCGATGGGAAAGTGGGGTAACCTTGTGGAGCCTCCGCTTCTCACAAATTGGGTTCGACAGAGCGACGGCAGTACAGCTGTACAGCATATGTTGCATTCGTGTGTCGCATGTTGAAGACCTGGAAACGAACACTCCAAAGGACTAACTTGAAGATGCATGATATTGAGTGCGAGGCCTGTGTACAGCTGTTAAACCAACAACCCTAGTATAATAAGCACCGTGTTTTCTGTCCAATCGGAAGCTTGCCCGTAAAACACACGAAGAGTTCAAACGAGAAAACGTGGACGGGCGTCAGATCTTGAGGGTAAAGGATAAGGTAAACAACAGAGCCTCGGATGCATAGATACAATTCAGCATCGTCTTTGCACGGAGACGCCAAATTCCCGGTCGGTTCGGAAATGGTTGATTAGGGTCCCACCATGATAGTGAGTAGGTTTCAGGGTGTGAAGGCCGTCGGATCTGGGATCTGAGGCTTCCTCCCCAATCATAGACTACCCTCTTGGTGGGTCATAAATACCATGAGTGGCTAGTCACCGACGTGGTTGCAGTCGTGCCTCAGAACTCATACTACCACCGGGAATATAGGCCCAGTAGTAGCATTCCTAAACACAGCAAGATGGTCAGCGCGGTTGGGGTAGTGGCAGCCCCGAACTTCACAAGTTCGAGACTGTAGCTATCCCTACCACCTAGGATCCTTCTTACCCTAGGAGACCGGTGGCTGCAGCGGGTGCTAAGGACCCGGTCTGCCTCGCGACGCTCTGCTGGATCCTTCTGGCTTGGGCTTCGCTTCCAAGCAATTTGCTAATGAACGGCGTTCAAGTCATGATTATTCGGCGTGTCCAATCACGAAGCAGTTCGTGATCGCATGGTAAGTCCTGCTTACACCGGACTGAACCTCTGGAGCATGTCGCGGGCTACACCTCTCAACCCCTTCACAGCAACAACTGCTCTCTCCCTGCTCTGGACCTCGCCACTCAGTCTTTCGAGAACATAATCCATACGTCCCGATAAGCATCCTGAGATCAAATTCTGAAGCAATCTGCATGTACTTTGTGCCCTCCGTAAGGATAGGAAGGAATTCAAAATAGTGTGTCATCCTGGAGTATGGAGAAAGTATCCATCTATGCCATGCGTATCACGCCCTACCACTGCTACTGTGATAAAATCGAGCGATACGATCCACGATGTTTTAGGCGCGGTTCAGAGGAGGTTAGAAAAGTAAAAGGCAACAAGGCCCGGGCAATCTGCAGCACTCTGGAGTCATGCTCATGCATTTACCATCAGCAAATAAAATAAAAATACTAAGACCGTTGTTGCAATGATGACCTGAGCAATGCAGTATTGCTTGTATCGCATGTTGACGCTGAGAGCGATCCCAAACAGAAGAAGGGATATCGGAAAAGATTGTACAACAGCATCGAAGTGCCACGGGATGATGCTATCGAACTTCTCTTGTTTGTGCTTCCCTCGCAAACCGCGGCTACATCTGCGCGATTTGTAATACACAAGTCACTAGTTGCCCAGCATGGCACCCGAAAGTCAAACTCATGGATAAGCTTGCGTATGCGATCATCTGTATCCTTATATTCGACATGGAAGCCGCCCGCGTAGATGATGGTGTTGCGGGCGTAGACCCACCTGTAGTGAAGTTGCCAAGTCCTGCTTGGACGAGCTGCCCGAGAAGGCCATATGTGGTGTCGCTGGGGTCTGGACTGAGATTGGTCTCGATTCACCATGACCACAATAAAAGAGGTGTTGACAACGAAGAAAGATCAGACTGGTGGAATCAATCCCAACACGAAGCAAATGCGAAACTCACAAAAACTAACACGATGTCCATGTCGCTTTTGTATCGCTCAAGGAATTCGTCGTCGCGTTGCTCAGCGACTCCTTTATATGTCACTCAGAATCGAGAGCGGTGTCCTAGCTACCTTTAAGGGCAATTGTTGAGTTGTGGAGAACATCCAGTATTTACTTCACAAACTTCACAATGTTCATTCTAGAGGGTATCGTCAACTGTGATCGCTTGGTTAATTTGGCTGCTCACGTTTCACTTGTCTTTAGCTGATCCTCCTGAAATACACAGTTAAACAATTTCCTGTACATGAGGTTCTAGTGGCTGAGCTGCAACTCGTGTAAGGAGGGCGCAAAAGCATCGGGGTATAAACGCTTACATTCCTGATGACAACTTCAACACCAAAGGTAGAGAAATTTCCTCCACACTTTATCGTCGTTAACTGAGACACTGAGATTCCAGGAAGCTGTGACTTACTCCTTGGCGAACCGTACGGAATCTTTTTCCGGAGGGGGCTGCCCGTTGAGGTGGGCACTCTGATTATGGGGGCTGTCTGTCTTTCAGATGGCCGACTCAAAAAAAAAGGAGTACTACAAGTGAAATTTGTTATTACTCGGCTAATTCAAAACAAATGTGACACTAGAGTTGAGGTGCTAAAGTTTAACGTTCAATATAATATGATGCAGAATCCAGATCCAATTTCTTACTGCGGCGTGATGATCCTAGTTTCTTGTCCCAGTCAGAGTCTAGTCATTGCAGCTGACGGATGACTCAGGTGTCCAAGGGCATATGATAATCCAAAGTCGGGTTTCAGTGAGGTGGAACAACCATCGATGATGTTATACGCATTCCTGCTGACCGAGTCTTTGCAGTAGATCCTCCTGAGACTGCATTTATTTTCTTACTAACTTATTATGTAATACGATTTGCCGTCAGCCAATGACAATCGTTTATCGTTCAGCGCAGCATTGGAACTCATCGTGATTATTATATAGATCGATATCATTGACTTGAACGATGTCAAACGGAGGTCAATCTCTTGGAGGAAACCAGAACAATGAGCCTCTACCCGCTGGATGGGGCCGACCATCTGCACCTCGCGTGGGTCGGGTTGGAGACTGGAGTGGCACTAACAACCCCAGCAGGAACTCCTCATCCTCATCTCGGTGCGCTTCCAGCACCGTTATCTTTGACAAATTTCTAAGCGTTAGATTTCAATAGAGGTGGCTTTGGAAGTCTTTCGAATCTTCCTACATCTGTTAGTGCCAGGATACCAGGAGGACCACAGGTTGACGATGACGACGACGACGAGAACAAAGAGGGCGAGAACTGGTTTGCAGGTGGCGAGCGGAGGTGTGTAGAAGCTTTATCCCTGCATAACAGTACTTGAACTTACTAGCTGGGTAGTGGCATTTCAGTGCAGAACCCTAACTCTGCCAGTGCTCGTCCTGGTGGGCGCCTCGTGAGAGATATCTTGAGGCAGGCTGCAGAGTACGTTCAGCGCCTGCATCGATTTTTTAAATCTTGACTGAGACTTCCTTGTTTTGAAGGGGTGGGGTGGCATCTCTACCTGGCGCCCGCAAAGCAGCTGGACCTTTCAGTGGTGGCGGGCATACACTTGGAAGTGACGAAGTGGAGAGCTCATACGTACCAGATCCGACTGCAGAAGATGGTGAATTTCATTTCCTCTTGCTGTTCTGGTGGTTGTTACCTATAGCTGACCTGGTACTCTATGCGAAGACGAAGACGACGTTGTTGTTCGGCACCTGCATCTTTGGAGAGACGGGTTCAGCCTTGAGGATGGACCACTGATGCGATATGATGAACCCGGTAACGAAGAAATTTTGAGGTCCATTCAGCAAGGGTATGTTAAACTCTGTCATCATGATATTTCCTTTATCATTCTTTACAGTACTGCACCCATATCCCTCATGAACGTCACATCTGGTCAACGTGTTAACCTTAATGTGGCAACACGGCTTAGCGAGGAGTATGTGCCCCCAAAGAGGGGCAACTTTTCAGGATCTGGACAGAGGCTTGGTGCACCAACTCCTGCTGTTACCCCTAGTACAGCGCCTTTGATGCCAGGATCATTTCCGTCTGCCAGCAGTGGTGCCGCTGGTTCCAGTGCTAGTGTCGAGAGACATAGTATTAACACCCGCTTTGAGGTCGACCAGACGCAGCCTACTACGAGCATGCAGATCCGTTTGGCAGATGGCACGCGCATGCCGTGCAGAATGAACCTCACGCATACCGTTGGTGACCTTCGTTCGTTCATTAATGCGTACGTTGCGTTTACCCTTTGGAAACTTGCCCGAGAAACTAATTATGTCTTCGTAGTTCTCGTCCTGAGAATCTGTCACGCCCGTATACGATTGGAACGACATTCCCTAATCGTACCTTGGAAGATGACGCTCAAACGATTGAGGGTGCTGGACTAGTTAACAGTGTTATTGTTCAACGGTGGGTTTGAAATGAAAAGTAGCTAGCTGGGGACGAGATAGATGTATGCATTATCCTTGTAAAATTACGACGTTCAGTGTTCACGAAGAGTAGTACGGTAGATGATATCGATATACCGAAAACGGATGATGTTTCCCACGGGGCATTGAACTTAGTTTTTTTCCTTGTCATTAACGGTACCGATATCAAGTAGGCCCATTACCCCGACTCACAGCAAACTCTGAGAGCTGTACAAGACACTCGAGCGGGAAAAGTCACGCTCTAAACTCACTTGAACAGTGCGTACGACGTCTTGCTCGTTGGTCTAGGACAAGCACAACTAACAACCCACAGCCCAAACATGGCACCGTTCACAAAACCCGAGGCCGTGCTCAAGCAAGCAGAGGGCCTTGTCTCTGTTGGTCAGTCTCATGCGGCTCTGCAATCGCTCGTAGAGATGTTCTCTTCAAAACGTTTTCGCTCGACGCCACTCACCACGCTCGAACCAATCGTGATTCGCTTCGTCGAGCTTTGCGTCGATATGCGTAAAGGCCGTACTGCCAAGGAGGGTCTCATGCAATACAAGAATATTGCTCAAAATTCTAGTGTTGGAAGCATCGAAGTTGTCATTAACCGTTTTATTCAGCTCTCGGATGCCAAAGTTCACGAGGCGCAGGAGAAAGCGGACAAAGTCACCGGACCCGTCGATGTTGACGATCTTGAGGCAAGCGAAACGCCCGAGAGCATTCTCCTCGGTGCGGTTAGTGGTGATCAGAGCAAGGACCGCACGGATCGCGCACTCGTCACACCTTGGCTCAAGTTCCTGTGGGAGAGCTATCGTACATCACTCGAGACTCTCAAGAACAATGCTCGGCTGGAAGTTATTTATCAGGTGAGCTCATTTCCCTCTTGGCTACTCGCATACGCCTTTGGAGAGCAATTTCATCCTTTCTCTAATTTTCGGTCCTTCATATGCTTCCTGAAGGGAAGGCTACTGGTTTAGGCAAGTATTAGTGCCTCATGGCCTTCATGATGATTGCCTCAGGTGTAATACGGGACGACCCTGATTCAATATTCTCTAACATGAATTCTTTAGCAAGTTGCGCAGCAAGCTTTTCGTTTCTGCCTGAAGCACCAACGAAAAGTCGAGTTCCGGAGACTTTGTGAAACTCTCCGACTGCACCTTTCCAATGTCGCAAAATATGCGCATCAAACACACGCGATCAACTTATCGGATGCGGAGACACTGCAACATCATCTTGACACCCGATTCGCTCAGCTTAATACCTCTGTCGAACTCGAGCTTTGGCAGGAGGCGTTCCGCAGTGTCGAAGATGTGCACAACTTGCTCACAATGGCAAAAAAGGCTCCCCGTCCGGCAATGATGGCGAACTATTATGAAAAGTTGACTAAGATTTTCTTGATGAGCGGAAATGCTTTATATCATGCCGCTGCATGGGGTCGGTACCATGCAATTGTTACCAGTATTGGGGGAAAGAGCGAGGAGGAGATGACAAAACTCGCCGGCCAGGTACTTGTTAGTGCATTGGCCGTCCCTGTTGGTCTACAGGATGAAGACGAGGATGGCAAGAGCAAAACATCGCGCCTCACCGCTCTTCTTGGTCTCACCAGAGCACCCACTCGCGCTGGGCTGATCAAAGACGCCGTATGTATATTTGCCATCTTTGAAGTGAACGCATGCTTACCCACTCACAGCTTTCCCGTGACGTCCTCCACCTTTCCCCAGCACCCATCAAGTCTCTGTACACGCTTCTCGAAGCTTCATTCGACCCCCTGACGCTTTGCTCCTCCACTGCTCCGCTTCTCGCAGAACTGTGTGCACCAGACACACCATACTTTGGCTACCGTTCTCTCCTGGAACGTGCACTGCTCTCCCGTCTGCTTGCGCAACTTTCTCAAGTTTATTCTACCCTTACCATCACCTCGCTCCTTGAACTTGTCACACCCCTCGAAGGGCTTGGCCCAGAGCAAGTGGAGGCGTTCCTCATGGGTTGTGCACGCCGCGGTGAGCGCAACGTATATGTCGATCACGCCACCGGCACAATCACCTTCATCGACGAGGGTTTCGTGGTCAGTTCCGAGGACCCCATCCCGTCCACAAGCACCAACACAGAGGCCAGTGTCCAGCCTAGCGCCGCGGAACTCGTGCGCACACGGCTCAGCACGCTCGCGGTGACACTGCACAATTCCCTTGCGGTCCTGTACCCACCGCCTCAACTCTCTCCCGAGGAGGAAGAAGCTGCTCAACGTGCCAAGTTTGCAGAGCTTGTCGCGGCTGCAAACGCTGAGCGGCATGCGCTGTCGCTCCGTCGTGCACTCGTCGCGCGCCGCCGCGAGCTCCTCTCTGAGCTCTCCGCTCGCAAAGAGAAGGAGGAAGCCAGCCGTCGTGCGGAAACGACACGGCGCGAGAAGGACGAGGAGGTGCGACGCGCCAAACTCGAGATGGCGAAGAAGGAGCGGGAACGCGCACAGAAGGAGGTGGATTCTATTCGTGCGGAGGAAGCCAAGAAGCTCGCACAGACGCTGATCAAGAAGGGCAACCTGAAAGTGTCGGTGGACGTGTGTATCCCTTTTTCAAACTATCTACTTAACGGTTACTCATTTGGCTGTCCACAGGAAATGGAAGATCTATCTACAGATTCACTCATGCGCATGCAAGTCGAGCAACTCGAACGCGAGAAGAAAGAGCTCAATCAGCGTTTGCGCACCGCTGCCAAGCGAATTGATCACATCGAGCGTGCGTACCGCAAGGAAGAGCGGCCGCTGGTTGCAGAGGACTACGCGGAACAGCAAGCCACCGACCGCACAATCTTCGAAACGCTTCAGCGCTCACGCATTGAGGGCGCGCGCCAGGCATTCCAGGAGGACATGGCGTCCAAGAAACGTCTGAGCCGCATGATGCAGGATTATCAACAGAGGAAGGAACTCATCATCGCACAACGGAGTGAAGAGCATGCAGCCAAGCTCGCAGAGTCACACAAGAAAATTGAGGAGGAGAAGGAGAAGATGCGGGCTGCGCATCAGAAGATGAAAGACAAAAGAGAACAAGAACGTCTTGAGGCCGAGAGAATCCGCAGAGAGCAGGAGGAGGAGGAAGCTCGATTAGAAGCTGGTGAGTACACTTGATCGCATATAGTTATCATTGTCTCATGTTTTTTTCAGAGCAGCGTGCAGCAGAAGCAGAAGCTGAGGCCAGGGTACGCGAAGAGAAAGAGAAAGCTGCCGAAGCACGCAGGAAACGGGAAGAGGAGCGTGCCAAAATTCAAGAGGAGGCAAGGAAACGTGCCGAACGGGAGGCTGAGGCTGAAGCACATGCTGCTCAGCGCCGCGCAGAGCAGCGTAACCAACTAGCAGCGCAACCAGCTCAGCCCCAAGGAACTTGGCGGCGTGGAGGTGCGCCCTCTGCGCCCACGCGTGCCACCGCTACTATATCTACACCACCGCGGGTTGAAAGCCCTTTGCCCTCTGCCCCTGCTGCTTCTGCCACAGGCACATACCGACCTCCTGCACTTGGTGGTAATCCCGGAGGCTGGCGAGACCGCCAAGCGAAACTTCCGGCTGCCGCACCTGCTCGGACTGCATCTCCTGTCCCTTCTGTCCCTCTTACATCTCGTAACGCTCCACCGCCTGAACCCAGGAGGAATGATGATGGATTCGAGACTGTTCAGGAGAAGAAGGTGTGGAAATCTCGGAGAGTCCAGGGCCAGGCATAGACACTGTATGCTTGCATTTCACACCATGTTGTTTTACCATTATATGCATCTATTTCTATCCAATACCATATAAGTGAGTGTATTGATTGTTGGGAGTACACATGCAATATAGTCAGTGTCCGCAAAATGTCCCATCATTTAGTTGAAACAATAAGATCGAGTTAAGCATCCTCTTCTGCAGCTTGCTGCATGATCTCTAGGGGTGGAAATAAGGCAATCGACAAGGCTTAAAGACTAATAACATACCGCCCCACATAGAACGCTGCATGGATGACATGATGTCTGCTTGATCGCCAATGTCTAATGAACTATCTCTCCTGTGTCAAACCTATCAATAGACCATTTAGTATGACCGGCGGCGAACACAAACCAGTAACCGTGACCCATGTCGGCAGAAAGCATGCTGGCATCACTTATTCTGCGGGAGCGCTGAAGACTATTTCGGGACGAAATATCCCAGGCATTGAGCTCCAGGGAAGGGCCAAGAGTTCGGGGAGAGGGAGTTGGGCTAGAAGGGCTGTTGTCTGAACGGCTGTGGTCACTACGAGGTGAAGTGATATCGCGAGTCAATGGGGGTGGGGTGGACGGTGCAGGGTCCACTTGAATAGCGGGGATATCTACAATGCCCGTTGGGTCATCATTTACGGTGTTGATGACGCCGAAGAGCAGCTTACCTCTCTGCGCGTTGAGCGTCATTTCTCGCTCGGCCAAATATCTTCGCCGCAGTGATATCATTTTTAGCAAAGAACGAACACGATCGAGATTCACTGAATCTGAGACAAGTTTGTTTGTCCCTTGCCTGACGATAAGATCCTTCAGCCTGTCTTGTGGTCAGAACTGTATCAGTATCACACGCAAATTAATACACTCACTCTAGTGCGTCGCGGTCCACAATCAGCTTATGGTGGGCCAGAAGGAAAAGCATATCAGTGAACGAGATGCCTTTGCGATGGTTTACAATAATACTGGCTTCGTGAAATAGTCGACAATATACTGCTCTTCGCTGTCTTATGACGTCGAAGTCGATCTTCCTTAGCACCTTGTTTACTTTCCGCGGATTCAATATCGTCTCTTCTTTCGTCCCTTCTTTCGTCACAATCTTCTGGGTGTCTTTGCATGTCGAGACAATGGACGGGACGGAGTACTCAGTCGGGTATATGCGAACCTCGAAAATCCCACTCAATTTCTGAAAAATAACTCAAATAAGTCTTGTGAACATTAATTCGTACGGAACTTACACCGAGGAAGGGAACCAATTGACTTTGTTCAAGCAGGCCAGTCTTTGGATTTGAATACTCCGCCCACGTTTTCTTGAACGAACGAATTTCTTCACGATTGATGGCCTTTGCTCCGCCAGTGGACTGAAAAACATAGGAGAAATTCTGCACCATAACTCCAGTAAACATGTTCAGGAATATATACTGTTCGGGATACCATCAGAAAGCACACGCGAAACGACCAAGGTTCACACACCATGCTCAGGAGGTTCCAAGCTATGAAGAGGGAGAATGCCCAAGCGGTACTTCCACAATCCGTTTCCACCAGCGTACCAGCTTTGATAGTGCACCGTGGATACGCCAGAGTACTAACTAGAGTCAATTTCATAAGAAAAAAAGACCGTTTGATCACGTACTAGTCATGCATGTATTGGTTCCAGCCCTCGCTACAAGTAGATATCTCAGAAAACATCATGAGAAAGCGTTGAAAATGCTTACCCCGTACTCATGAATGCGAGCATCAGGAGTGCCGAACCCATGGTTTGGTAGTTCTGAGTGTGATTTTCTGCAGAGTACCACTTTGTCAAACCAAAGGCTTCCATGTACATGATGGCGAAGAAGATAAAAAGGATGAGCCACAGGCCAAGGAGGTTCAAGATGACAGGCAAGCTTGCCCTACAAAAAGTCAGCAGCTCATCAAAATATGATCGCCCCACTTACATCACAGTCTTGAAGAGCTGATTAAGGCTGTTGGTCCTCTGCACGAGCTTGAACGCGATGCTGACGAGGAACAGCTTCTGTAGCTGCTCGACGATAAAACCCGTGTACCCGAACCGGACAACCAACGTTGTGATGAAACTGCCGCTGGCCACCAAAACATCGAACAAGTTCCACCCGTTGGCTCGGAAACTCCTCCACCCAACACCGTAGAACCTGACTGCGATATCGATGACATACATCATTGTAATGATGAGCGAGAAGTCGTCTGAAAAGAGTCATATTGAGAAGCATCGAAAGGAAATGCAATCAAACCGACGACTAACCCTGAAATTTGGCAACAGCTACATTGACCGTAAATGTTTGCGTCCTGAAAAACATGAGTCTAGATATCTAACCAGTAATCTAAGGGGCACAAACATGAGAACAATAATTTGTAAGACAAAGAAGCACGTCATCATTCGCGTCCACCAGCCGTGCTTGTGAATCGCACGGTCGTAGCACCATCCTTGGAACAGTTGAGTAGGCCGAGTCTGAGGATGCTTCGACGGTTTCTGACGTTTGATCAGTTTCTGCATGTCAATCCATTCTCGCTGAGGTTGGGTCAGGAATGCAGAGCCGGTCTTAGATGAGAAGTTGCCAATGATGATACTGAGCGAGCCGTAAGCCAACAGGTGACCCACAAAGGACAAGTCTCACCTGACAAAGAGAGTCAGAATCACGACACCTCCAAGCAAGTTGTAGATGACGAAGAAAATAGCGTTGATCTGCGAAGCGTCGATCTGCGGTTGTTGGTTCTTCCCAGTAATATTCATGGCGACCAACATGACATCGATCCACCCCTCCAACGATACAATCTCAAAAAGAATGAGCATCGAGGATCGGAAGTTATCGAAAGAGAACGTCGTGGAGGGTGAAGGATTGTCCCAGGCACGAGGGGTCAAATATCCGAAAGAGGTACCATATATTGTGTTGACAAACTCGTTGGTGCAATCGTTCATGCCTTGAACACTGGTATCGTTGCACTCGTTCATTAATCCTGCAAAAATGTTGACGCCCCAAACGCTAAAGGGAATCATATACAGGATCGCCAAAACGGCGGCATCCAAGATACGAATCGCCCCGGAAATAATGAGTGATTCAAATGTGTTTCGCATCTTCTCGATCAAGGTCACGAGGCGGAGAGCTCGAAGAGCCTTGAGTGCGTGGATGGAACGGGTTAATCCGCCGACGAAAATAAGCGTGAATGACAAGTTCACTAGGACACCGATGAGTATAATGAAGTCCAGGATATTCCATATACTCTTAACGTAGGCGTTTGGAGTGAACAAAAAACCATCGGCGATTATCTTGACAATGAACTCGACCAGGAAAAAAACGCCGAATGCTGTCTCGGCGATGTTGAACCAAGTATCACGAACCATGCCGTGCTCCATGTAGTAATTGCGCCGGTACAAAGGGGTGGCTACGCCCTCCGTGAAGATACCACCAAGAACAGTCAACAAGATTAGGAGCTGAAATAGTGTATGAGCAACGTCGGAAGGTGGGGCTCCGAATAGGCGCTCTCCGCCAGCAGGCTTGACGACCTTCTGGCACATATTCCGGACACGATTTTCCTGCGAAAAAAGCCAAAAGGTCTTGTCGTACGTCGGGTGGTCAATGATGAAGTCTGCCTTCTGCGCCTTCCTCTCGGAGGATTCATCATGGTCGTTTTCAGTTGTGTCGGCCCCGTTAGCCAAAATATCGCTACGAGCTCGTATGAGCAAAGTTGCCACTCACAGGTACTCGAGCACTCACAGATAACGCTCTGTCTCTTCGTCTTGAACGGCTGTCGACTCACGATGGTCCTGTTGTAGAGCTACCAATGGCACGTCATTGGAGCTCGTAGTCCCAGAAAACAGTTGTTGAAGCATCGTCAATGATTTCGAAGGGAGATGCTTCGCACCCTTCAACTGAATGGGTTTCTGCTGCATTAAAATATCAGTAGCCCGTCATCTTAGACACTCAAAAACACATACAGCCCCGTTTCGGTTGTCCTTTCCAATAACCCCGTAATCTTGCACAAGTGTTTTCTGCATCGGCAAGACCAGATTCGAAGGAAGGTTTTCGACCTTGACGCGAACGGGATCCGCCTTGATCCATCGATACGGATTCAATTTGCGAGCCCAACTGTTGTGCATGACCCTTTGCGGGTGGTGTTGAGCCCAGTAGTCCGATGCCTGCTTACTCTTCTTCGTTTCTTCCGCGACGCTGAAGTTCTCGTTAATGACAGCGATAAACATCTGCATCACGATGACTGAAGGAAAATGAGCGCAAGGCAATACGCATGAGCACTTGTGACTTACAATTTGCAAATATAAGCCAGGAGCATAAGAAAACGATTACGATCACCACTTGCCCTAGGGGAATCTCTGCAGCTGCCGCTGAGTACAAGACATTCGTCCAATTCTCGGAGGAAAAGATCTGATACACGGCGAGGAACGAATTCCACAACTGTCCGAAATTCAACGTAGTCGTGTCGGACATATCACCACGAATGAGCTCCACACAGACTAATGCGGCAAGGAGGTTGACGATTAGCAAGAAAAGTGTCATATTTACTAGACCGTACAGGTTCCCAAAGACAGTAAGCTGAGGTGGTTTAGTTGTGTGTCAGGCAATCAGATGGTGACTAGCCTCACCATGAGCGGCCTCATTCTCGGGAACTCTAGAATCACCCTGTAGAACCTCCCTAGTTGGAATATCGTCAACCAGGGGTATAACTCTGAGTTATAAATGACCGGAATCTGAATGACGCTCGACCCCACAGCCAACACAAGATCCAGCCAGTTGTTCCCTTGCTGGAAGAACCTTCGCCAAGCTGGGAGCTCTGCTACAATGCGCATGATGATCTCGATGTCAAAGGCCACTGTAAGCGCTAACTCTGACTTGTCAAGTATCTGTTGATGCAGGTCACTCATGTCAGCACTCGCGGTGGCTTCTACGACGAGCGACGCCAGAGCCAGAAATACCCAGCACCAGCGCGTATTGGTGTAGAATTCCTTGAGCGAGTTATTCTGAGACACGTGTTTCCCGTCCAACCAACCCTCTTCTCGCTCTTCGACGACAGGTCCTAGTCTGTAAAATTGAAACGACATTAGAATTGGCATATGTAAAAGTCAAGAAACACACGGTGCAGCACCAAATGCACTCTTCCGCGTATCCATACGTATGGCAGAGAACGTGTGTGTAATCACAGCGACGAATAGATTAATAAGCCAGATGTTCAATACGAGGATGCAGACGATGAAAAAGAAGCAGGAAACGAAAAACTCGGCGTCGATGATCGAGTACATGATAGGAGACCACTGAGAAGAAATTAGCGCGACGGAAACATGGATAAAGAATACGTACGCCATTGGCTGAGGTCACCACGACAACTTGAAGCGCGGCATAATAAATATTGTCGAAACTCTGGATGCCATTGTTGGGATTGTCTCCCTCCTGATTCACATTCATGAGATCATCATCCGTCGAGAAACCACTGAGCGACAAACCTGACAGACCTGACCCAGAGGACAGATGAAACCCTTGGCCGCAGGGCCTGGCGTACCGTCCAATTGTAAATAAGGTGAGACGTTCAAAGTACTCGGGTCAATGTAACCACCGCAAGATTGGCTTGTTTGTGTTTGATTTTCTCCCAAGGTGGGCTGAAGATAGCAATTCCGTCGAAAGGAACCCTTGAAAGACTGTATCCCAATTATCCTTCGAGAATGATTCATGTTCGATGAGTATTCAAAGAGAGACTGGATAAACTTACGAGAATAACACCGCAGCGAAGACAACAAAGTATGCCACATTAGTAAGCAGCGGCCGAGCTATCTTCAGCGAGTGCATGATTGTCTGTAGAATAGGTGTCAGGGCCCATGCATAAAATGCCGTGCCCAAACTCGAACTTACAGTGGTTCCAGAAGTGATAGCGAGAAGTCTTGCGATTCGTAACACAGTCATCGCCCTGAATGCAGCGACATGATGGCAGCCGCGCTCCACGCCTGTCATCGCGAGTGCAAAGCTCAACCAGAAGCTGAGTATGGCAATGAAGTCGATTCTTCCCCAGCTTTGGCGCAAGTATGGCAAGTTACGATACAACTTGTCGCGTGCGTCGTCGATGTTCAGTCGGAATGGTAGCGAGATCACGTCCGGAGGCGTTTGGTCTGACCGAAGGGCATGGGAGAAAAAAGTTGGCTGCGAGGGATGAGTGCGCGAAGAAGGCTCGTCTACAATAGCCTGTTTTTCTTGATGCGAAGCGTCGTGGGGAAAATTACTCGGACCAACTACTATGTGAGGCATCGAGCGTGATGAGGTCGCCTTGGAGAGTTTGAAAGGCCGTGATATACGATCATAGAAGGACCTCAGGGAGGGGCCACATGACCAGGAACTAGGCGCGGAAGAACCTATCCTCGAAGTCGACGAGGTTATTGGTGATGTCGAAGGTATAAAAAAGGCTGATATTGGAACTTCAGGGTCTAGCAGAAATCCAGAGACGCATATTCGAGCAACTGCTTCAAACCTAACAGGAGGAATTAGGCTGAGGACGGTGATCAGTATGAAACCTACGTGAATAGGATGAACAATACAAAAAGAACATAATCCTCCCAAGCACGAAAGAACCCCTTTTGTGGGGTCGGCGTAGATTGCCCGGAGAGAAGAAGGACAGAGTGAGACGCCTGAGATATCAATACACAAGCATTAAGAATTATTAAACAAAGTATCAAAGGTTCCGTCCATCTGCGGAGATGATTAATATTGTCGGGTGGGAAAAATCTAGAAGAGGCTTACGTGTGAGAAAGGAGGCGATAAAGGCGGAGACGAATTGTGCTTGAAGACTCCAAGAAACCAAGAGTGCGCCCTCGTAAGGGAGTCAGCTTTCTGGTGAGGGAAACTTCTTCTTCGTTCCATTGCTCTTCGAAGAGTTCCTCGTTATCATGTGTAGGAAAGTACTTGCTATCGTCAAAGTCTTCGTCCCTTATGCGAATGGAATTGTCCAAGGAGTGTCCAGCAAGATTAACGACGCGGAGAGACGCATGGCGAAGGTGCTTTGACATTACCTTGAGCGCTGAGCCCGTTCGCTTGAGAGGTGATGGTGAGGAATTATAACGCAGCGTCCTTCGCCTGGTGGGACCTGTAGCACTTCCTGTTCGTTCGGAGTCGATGGTCAAATCATTAGCACTATCCCAACTCCCATTTGCAGATTTCCATCGATATTTGGTACCAGTGAGGTGGACATCGTCTCCGTCCTTGGATGAATCAAGGTCAGACTCTGGAGTCGACATTAGCGAAGCGGAGGAAGGGCCAGCTTGTGCAGCAGTGTGGGGCAAAGCGTTATAAATTGAACTCCTATTGTACGCCAATGTGTTTGCAAAGAATCTGTTGTCAGGAGAATAAACTGGGTTCTCATCTGGACTTGGGGTAAACGACCGAGGTGATGTTGTTGAAGGACCCGCCTCCGTAGTTATCGAAAGATTCGGGCGTAAAGGGTCCTGACCTACGTCTAACCTTGCCCAGCTCGTTCGTCTGCGAGCAACAGAACGACCACCATCCACTGAAGGACGAAGTGTCGGAGACGGAATCGGACTCGAAGGAGCTGAAGTGGCAAGGCCTGTGACAGTGATAGTTAAGTCGATAGCAGAAGAAGAACTTTGGGTTGAATGACTGAGGGATGAATGATGTTGGCCGTCCAGATGTTGGCCATCCATCTCATGCCCGTTCCTTACCGTCACTAGCGACGGGGTCATTAATGCAAGACTTGAAAGTACTTCGGGCAGTACAAATAGTTACTAGCGCCCGGCTCAAAGTTATCCTGCGAAACATATTCTCAATTTGGATCGATAAAGATCTGATTGTCGTTCTCACTACTAGTCCAATGATTCAATCACACATGCAAGACGGTGAAGAAGATTTTTCTCTCGGCGATGTTTTCACGGTTTGTGCTAATAGATACTAACATCCAAAATATTAATTCATTTGTTCGACCACAGGAACCTCCGCGTCCACCAACACCCCCGCCGACCTTTGCAACATACACCCGGCGAAACACCTTCCCCGATCTTAAAATCCGCCTGGTAGGATCGCATCCGCTATGGGCACATCATCTGTACTATTATTCGGACTCTGCGCCCACCGAACACTACTAATTCCTTCCGTTCAATTCAGATGGAATGCAGCATTAGCATTTGCATCATATATAGATTCAAATCCAGAGATAGCACGCAATCGCTGCGTACTTGAACTTGGGGCTGGTGGAGGCCTCCCAGGACTCGTTGCAGTACAAAACGGCGCTAAAAAAGTCTGAAAATTCACGCCAGTTCCATCGCTTTGCCTCATTCATCGAACAGGTTGTACTGACAGATTACCCGGAAGCGGCCCTCATCGATAACTTAAAATTCAACACGAGACAGAATCTATCTCCTGATGAGCAAGATCATGTTGAGACTCAGGTATTTTTTGTGGGGCACTCGTGACTTACCTGATCACTCAATTTTTCAGGGATATATCTGGGGCCATCCCGTAGACAACATAATGCGGGCACTCCCGAAGGATACTTCAACTGGATTTCACTTAATCATATTATCAGACCTAATTTTTAATCACTCGCAGGTGAGATTGCTGTGCATCATTTGATCATCGGTGTCTCAACGCACGTAGCATGACGCATTATTGAAATCTTGCGATATGTGCTTAACTTCTCGCTCAGCAAGTGACGACGCTTCAACTACACCATGCGTGCTGGTTTTCTACTCCCATCATCGACCGCGTTTGGCAGACAGGGATCTTGAATTTTTCAGCAAAGCTCAAGCTGCAGGCTGGGTTTGCGAGGAGATAATAACACATAAATATTCGGTTTGCTTGACCCACACATTGATTAATTCGTTTCTGATGACTCGATGCTGCACAGCCCATGTTCCCAGAAGACCCAGGCGAGGAGGAGGTTCGGGCTACAGTACATGGTTGGAGGATGACCAGGGGGGATGTCAGCAATTTCCCTCACTCAATTCTAATCTAGAAACCGATAAAGTCTATTTGATTCTAACTAAGTGCTACAGCACCCCTGATCACTTATAAGATTTCCCATGACGCGCGCCACACAATTTCGCCGCCCCTACATTGAGATCTAGTTCCAGCGAGGAATGCTCCGGTGATTCAAGTAAAAGGTACAAATTAAACAGACATTTCTCGACGTTACTTGTATGACTCAGATTACAGTACAGGTGGTCGGGGAATGAACTTCTTGCCACTACACATGTGTGTTGAACCGTGCTCTTCTTCAATTCTTGCCAACTGGAGGAGCATCAACAGGCTGGCTCGTGGCTGTAGTCGGCTGCGGGGCACCTGGCTGGTTCGTTGCGACATATTCAGGCGGCGGAGCACTTTGCTGGGGCGCCGGGGCACTTTGCTGGGGCGCCGGGGCACTTTGCTGGGGCGCCGGGGCACTTTGCTGGGGTGCTGGGACACTTTGCTGGGGCGCGGGAGCAGGTGTTCCAGCGTCGGTGTCTGCATGGGAAAGTTGCACAAATGACATACGCAATATTGTCAGTACTCACATTGATAGCTACCCCGAGCACGTCGCGTCTGACCATTGGCACGCTTGAATACGAGCCAGAGCGCGTGCTACAAATGTGTTTTAAAAAGTCAGTTACAACAATCACACAGACGAGCACAATTCCGCACGATGAGCCCAGGAAGGTATCCGAGCCTGGAACGGTGCATGAGTGAAATACAGGTTTGGCAGCGCTGGAAAGAACTACTTACAAAGTCAACAAGATATTCAGGAAGAGATCACAGCCGCAGCCTGAGACGAAAGCTGCAGCAGCAGGGGGGAAGATGACGGCGACCTGTTGATTCCCTTTGTGAGCATCATGATGTCAAATAGACTTGCTTGCGCAAGAGCGGCACACCAAAATAAGCACGCAGTCAGCAGTGTCGTTGGATTCCATGGTGTCGTGATGGGCTGGGGATTGGTGCGACGCGTGTGCTTTTACTGGTGCGAATCGAGCGGACCGTCCGGGCTGTAAGTGATGTCACGGTGACTTCACGGTAATCCAAACTGGGCGCTTACTAAATAGACTCCTTACAGTGTAAGAAGAAGGTTTTCGACGCCTCGGGTAACCCCGACGTACAATGACTATGTACACTGTGAAAACGAATACAATTCAATTGAAAGTAACGTGAATTTACGTGTCTTCATGTATAGTTTAATCCTTGCTGGCCAGAAACTTGAATCAAAATTTTCATCACAAGAATTAAACTGCATCTGGATCCGGCTCAGGAGGCATACCCGGTGATCAGAAATGATGCTATAAAGCTATGTTCTGTGCCCCATAGTACTACTAATGCATGCGAGGACTTCAGCTGTGACGCAAATGCATCGATGAGCTTTTGCTTGGTCGAAACATGTCTCCGAGAATCCGACTCAATCAGCAATTACAGAATTCCCCCATATGCATGCATAATATATAAGTTCACGAAATCTGAAACATCCCTATACTTGGCATCTGACAAAGCCTGAATTCTCCGGGAGTCAAGGAATAATATTGACTCGAACGGTGTTGTTTGTTTATATTATTAGCTTTCCATTAAGATCTCAACTTGTCCGTCCGAATAAACATGGCACCATTGCATTCCGGAAGTTGCAAGACTTATATTCATGTAAACACAGATCCAATCCCCACCACATATTAGGGGATGCAGAGGGCTGTCGCGTCACGGTCGTTGGTTCAGCAAGAACCACAAACGTATCGAGCATTTAGTAAAAACCCTACCTTGAATGTTTTGCGGACTCGGCTAGACTCTCTGGACGTTCTCGTCCTCTGTTCCGGCGAGAAATAGAATCGCAAGAACTACTTGATGAATTAGCCATGATTCTTCTTTCCATCACTCGCCTACTGCTAGAAGCAGCAGCAGGATTTGGGATCGTCCAGTGGACTCGCACTCTCGTACGCTATGCACCCTAACGATTTAACATTGCTTGGATACGTGGAATATCAGCCCCATAATAATGCGACTTCTATGCTGTCTAATCGTGAAGTCTTTCCCCCATTTTTGCGTTGTTTCTGTGGGCCCGGCACCTAGGCCTTCAAGCATATCATATAGTGTCTACAAGTGCGCCGATGGTACATTGCTCGCATCATCATCATCATCGTGTCCTTTTCTTGAAGAATTTTCGTGTACCAACACAGATGATTTGTTGATGTAATCGATTAGCGAGACAGTTGCAGGCTAGAATAACCTTCAAACATTGCACGTTGGTCTTTTACATGAACAGGTTTTCACTAGCGGTGTCTTTGCACATGCTTCAAAAGTCATATTTCCCTGTCTCGGATCTCAGGCCCCCAGTAATGGAATTTTGCTGCTCCTGTTCTGTGACGATATCAATCCCTTTGGCTTAGCCCGGCCCTCCCTGGTCTCACGCAACATTCTTCCGAAACGTCCACTTATTGATTCATCTGATTATTTACTACGAGAGCTCGGACGAACGTTTCCCCGAACATTTCTTCTCTTGTTTCATGCATCCTAGGGAACTCAGAGTTGAGATTGAACTAGGGAATAAATGAAGCTAGCAACAAACCGGTCGTTCTCACCCCTCCCACGTTACATCCATAAGCACAATATCAAAGGTGTTACTAACATAATTTGTTGTGTTGACTCAAACAGCCTGGGGCATATACATGCATGCATCATAGTAAGGTCACCAGTGTGAGGACCAGAGTCCTCTATGCCTGGACCACGCTTCAAATCAAGAACGTTCGAGACCGACCACATGCTATGCAACTCTTGTTATTCTTACCGTTACTCATTCAAATTTTCGTACCCTTTTTCTCTTCATTCTACTTTACCTTGTCAGTTGCGACGCCACTCCCTTGTGCCTCTGTTTTCACATAATCGTTCGGCTCATCCATCACTGAGGACCCTTGCCGTTTTCAGTATATATAGCGCATGTACATTCCCGTATCTAGCAGCATAGCGTGGCGGACAGCAGACAGTAGAGCAATGAGAACCCCGCTCCAAGAACGAGCGATAGCCTCCTAGGAAGTCCTGATCTCGAAAGCCTAGTCTTATCTCTCTTCGTGTTACCTACAACACATCTCTTATATCTCCACCTCATTCTGTTCTCTTTTCCCCTTGGAACCACCCCCAGCCTTACACCAGAATAGACGAAGCGGCGGATGGATGAAGTATTTGAGTTTTCATGAGGAACTTGGTAAAAAAAAAGGAGGAAAACATGCATTTTGATGGTCGAGTAACACACTGGTAAAAGTAACCTGACAATTCTGTATCCACTAGTAAATCCAGTTCATGGCGCGTCGCGAAGATCTACGCCGCCGTGAGTCTGGAGTAATCAAATTTGACGATTGGACGGCGTTCAGCAATGTAGTTGACAGAAAACCACTGGCAGTACACGTGCAATTGAACTTCCTATTTTATTTAAACGCGTAGATCAAATTCAAGCACCGCATGGTAGCGATCGTCTCTGTCCATACGTTCATTCAGGTTTAATACGTTGTTAGATTCGTACTTCGATTCTCACGATACTTACTATTCAATACTGGATATAGCTATGTACCTTTGTTTTCCCTCACTTAGCGGCAATCTCCGACGTTCCGGTCATAGTCATCTTGTGTTGTCTTCTCTGAATAATTAATCATGCCTTCCGACATTGGATACTTCATCATTTGTTCTTCCTGCCTCGCTCGTGGCTTCAGAATTCCCTAACGACGGGATCTCTGTAGTGTCAGCCTGTATGACAAGATTAACGATTTGGGGTCGTTGGAAAAGGATGGTAAAAATTGCTCAGCGATGCGCAAATGGGGTGAGCGCAGAGAATAAAAGAGGGTGCCGGTGAGGCGCCGATTCTCAGCTGACCTTTTGAAGGGGACGCGCGAGATGTGTGCTCGATCGAAGCGCGCCTGTAGCATTTTCGTATGGTACAGCCTGGCCAAATTTCACGCGTCATCCACTCGGAAATGGTCACAGGCTTGAAGTTACCGAGTTGACAAACGACGTCAGTTCAACAACTCAATCGTCTCAAGACAACCCTGGCAACGCTTGCTACAGTAATCTTGGCACTTACGTTCTACCATAAGGGCATCTCTTCGGAAGTGAACATAATATAAGCCAATGAACCACGGGTAATCAAACAGTCGAATTGTAAATTCCTGCCACCTGCTTGGGATCAAAAAAAAACTCTGGCCACATTTTATCTGGAAGTCGAATCATTGCACTCATGTCGACTCGGATGGCAACCATTTTGTCATCGCTTTTTCGAGGGGGATAGTTTCGGACGTGGTGACGTGCCCACTTTTACCATCCGTCCGCTAGCATATATATAATGGACCACTGAGTGTGACATCACTTTCCAGTAAATCATGTTTCCCACTGCATCTTTGTTGATGCTTCTCCTGGCGTTGTCAATCACGGGGTCGCCCGTTGAAGTTCGCAATTCCCCCGTCACCATCCCTATTGTCGGGAGGCTAAACTATGCCAATGGTACTATTAGCCTCTTGCAGCATGATAGAGCTCGCGCGGCGGACCTTAAAGATTTCAGAAGGCATGGTCATGCTAGTAGTCCTGTGACGAACAATGGCATAAGCTACGTTGCAGTAGTCGACATTGGCAGCCCCCCTAGAGCCTGTAAGTTCAACACCAAGAAAACATGCGGCTGTTGATGTATTATTGAAGACAACCTGATTGTTGACACCGGTAGCTCGAACACATGGGTTGGCGCCTCCGCTAAGTACGTGGTAACTGAAACTAGCATCAAGACTGATCAGCATGTGGAGGTCCGCTACGGTTCTGGCAGATTTGCTGGTATGACATACACCAATATCATGAGTCAAAAATACCTACGGTTATCTATAGGAACTGAGTACCTCGACACCGTCACTCTCGGTAGGGGACTCACCATCACCAAGCAGTCGATTGGTGTTGCTTCTACTTCGTCGGGCCTTCGTGATGGTGTTGACGGTATCCTTGGCCTGGGGCCTGTAGACTTAACAAATACTACCCTAACAAATTTCCCGGGAGCAACGATCCCGACTGTGACCGAAAACCTGCATAGTCAAGGCACCATTCCTCGGGACGTTGTCAGTGTCTTTTTCGAGCCCAGCAGTTTGAAGGTAGAGACCAAAGGAGAGCTCACCTTCGGTGGAACTGACGCTACCAAGCACGCCGGTCACATTGGATACACGTAAGCTACTCCAGCTCCTACTAGGTCAATACAGACTGATAGTAGTTGTTTTTCAGTCCTATCACCACCACCAACCCTGCATCGGCCTATTGGGGTATCAATGAGAGCATCACCTACGGCTCCGAGACGATCTTGTCCACCACTGCTGGTATCGTTGATACTGGCGCCACCCTTATTTTAATTGCCACTGGTATGTATCTAGAGCGCAGCGAGTAATGATGGTCTAATCAGAATTCCATAGATGCCTTCACCAGGTACCAGTCTGCAACTGGCGCTACTCTGGATAGAATGACTGGTCTTCTCACCATTTCCTCTACCCAATACGAAGCCCTCAAGAACCTGGATTTCCACACTGGAAAAGTACGCCATTTCTGTCAGCTCTCATACCCCGTTCACCATTTTGCACAGAAAATATACGTTCTCACTCCTAACGCGCAAATCTGGCCTCGTTCCCTCAACTCCAAAATTGGTGGTATTAGCGATGCCATATATCTCGTCATTAGCGACATTGGATGGCCCAGTGGTCGGGGGTTTGACTTTGTTAACGGGTACACATTCCTCCAGCGCTTCTACTCTGTGTTCGATACCACCAACGAACGTGTTGGTTTTGCACAAACCAAGTTCACTCGTGCCACTACCAACTAACATGGAATTTCTGAAGTATACAAAGAATCGTTTTTGAGACGCAAAGCAGCATACGGATTTGAAGGCTGCACGCACATGAATTGTACTTGTCTCGTTCACTTTACTCAATCTCGATACTCCTATTACGTGTCTATCCTTCAAGTTATCCTTTCCTACTTCCCTAAATGCATCCGTAACCTCCAAGGGACCATAACATGACCGGAATGTGCGTGCAAGCTATCCTCGCCTTTCTTGGTCAACAATGGGATCAATATCTGTTTCTCTTCGACTATGCGGGTTTGCAATTCAATGTTTTGAAGGTATGGGCCCTATCAGTAGAAATATCAAGTATAGGCACAATCTCAAAACTCTGGCTCATTTTTAGCTGATCTTTGTCATGAAAAGCAAGTAAATATGCTATGTCAATGATTTGTGAATAGGTTGGATCATGGGTGCAAGGGTAGAGTGGTCCGAAACAAAAAATGTCAAAATGTGACTTTGTCCAATTGTGCCCCTGCAGACAAATGATATAGGTTTTCTGTCATAGCTAAATTATATATATACTCAAAATATGAGTAGAAATAGACCCCTCACAAGAGTTGAGGTCCAGTCCTATAGGAAAAAAAATTGACAGGGGGTAAACCACCAGGAGAGGGTGGCTGCACTACACAACAGGATCTTGTCATATAGTCCTGAACTCCTAATAAATTGTTTCTATTTTTAAATAGGTTTTGGGGATCCTTTAACCAAGTCTATCCACCTAAAAATAATCAAATAGTAACATATTTTGTGTTTTTCTGTATATGTACTATATCTAATATTGATGCAGGATGTCTCAGGAGGTCAAATAAAGATAGGAATCTCTTCACATATGTTCTTAAACATGTTCTGAATGTCCTAGATCACACAGCTATCAAAGGAACAAAAATGCAAAAGTGTTCTGCACCCCAGGTTATGTTGAAAGAGGCCTGGAGAAGGAAGGAACAAGCACACAAATAAACAAAAAAAGCGGTCTATTATTGACAAAACTAAGTAAAAGTGGCATATACTGTGCTCAGCCACTATCCAAAGGAAGGATGAAAGAATGACTGTTATTCACCTAAGTAAAAGCAGCATATACTGCACTACTACATAGTCAGATATAAAGTAAATAGTAATGACTGTAAGTGCATACCTCAGCTGTTATCCAAAGAAAGGATGAGAGAATGACTGAGGGAAAGTTACATGAAAAGGGTCCATTATATGATAAGAAAAAAAGCTCATTAAGACATCATGAGACTTGCTTGAGAAATCCCTAACCTCTTCACTATTACATGTGCACCTGAGTGCTTCTGAGGTGCACTTAGTATGTATGACATAGGGCATCCAAATGGGCAAAAGAAAGAGGGGTCTGCATTCCAATTGAACAGCATTTCATATGGTGTCTTCCCTTTTATGCCTACAGCTGGGCTGTGGCCTGTGATGTCAATCATATAATGGGCCCTTGTCATGTATTTTTCCCTCAGTCATTCTCTCATCCTTGCTTTAGATAGCAACTGAGGTATGCACTTGCTGTCATTAATATTTACTTTATATCTAACTATGTAGTAGCATGGTATACACCACTGTGATGACCATATTGCTGCTGGGCTCAAGTCCCAAACATTCTGTACTAGTCTCAAGTCAATACTGATGGAACCAAATACCTACTGGCACTTGTACTGACTCACAGAATCACAATGTCCATGTCCTATCTTCATCTGTCTAGCTCCATTTGGTGCATATTGCTTTAGTAGCTGATTAAACTGATCCCACAGCAAGCCTGTGTTACATATACACCTTGTGCCACAGCACCTTGCAGCACTATTACATACTATGCCTGAAGGTCTTCTGTGATTGCTACTACTCTTGCCTATCCATCCCAGTCACTCACATGCTATGTTAAAAAGCCTTGCTAAATATTTCCATACTTCACTTCCCTCTGTCTGGTGATAGCTATAGAAGTCACTCATAGTATTACATTTGTTTTATGCAATTTTACCTTTACTTTTGACTGAACAGCACTTAACTGCTATAAGCTACTGCCAGGAACTATGAGTGTAGCTCTCCACTTTTGATTTCAACTTTTAATTGCTAAGTTACAGACCACTGCTGGTGATTCTGCCATTACTACTACTTTTTTTTGCCATCATTCTTCAGTTACTGCTGTGACAGCCCAGCTCACACTGGCTGTGTATAGGTTCATTTCAATATATGCCTAGCCCCTATAGCACATAGTGCAACCACCCCTAACCCCACCACTATTGCTATATACAGTTACCAATGTGACAGTCCAGCTGGTGCTGGCCTTGCATAGGTTCATTTCCATAATTGTTTAGCCCCTATCCTGCATAGTGTGACCACTCCTAACCCTACCACTATCGATATATACAGTTACTGAGGATACCGCACCCTTGCTGGATACTGTACTGTAGTGCCAAGCCATGTTCCACAAGCCAATGTCCATTGAATGCCTATCCATGCCCACTAGTTCCATTTGGTGTGTAGTTTATTCCCATCTACCACTGCTAATCCCACAGCAAGCCTTATTACATGTAGAACGTGTGCCACAGCACATGCAGCACTATTACATATTGCTACAGCTAAGTCTCACATACTCGCTACTATTCTCGCCTATCAATTCTGCATACTTACGATGTATGATAAAAGACTACTGACTTCTCCTCTGTTCGACACTCCCCTTCTACTGTACAGCGGTAGGAGCAGTCATTTACCATCATTTTCTTATATCATATCACTTGTTTGACGGGATTCCTGTACTGCTACCACTATCGCTATACAGAAATACATCTTCTTTGAAACCCAAATATCTCTAAGAATCCTTTGATGGTCTTTGCCCTTGACACTATCTTCACCACTATCTTTGCTAGGCATCAGCATCATCGTCATCACACTATCACTCTTTGCTGTCCCTCAGCATACAGCACTATCATAGTTATCAGTACATGCTATCATACTGCTCATCATTAGCATTCTCCACAGTATCATCAGTATCATTGGTATCACCGGTATCATTGGTATCCATCTTTCACAGGACACTTAGCATTGGCATCCACAGAATCCACAGCGCTATCAGCAGCATCACTACCACTATCATCAGCATCACTTTATAGGAGTATCACGCTGTAAAGACTACAATCTAGCTAGGCTGATAGTGAACTACCACCTAGGCTAGTATATGTCGAAGTCTACCTAGCTGCTATACTTGCGAGGCAAGAACGTTCGACCCAAGGGGTTGCAGGTGAATATACTTCATCAAATGCTGCTATAAGACGTGTGATACTCCTATAGAGTGATGCCAATGCTAGCAGTAGCGTTGCTGCTGATAGCGCTACATATTCCATGGATGCTGACATTAAGCGCCGCATGAAAGATAGATACTGATAGTACCAGTGATACCGATGATACCATGAGGAGCGTTAATGAGGAGCGTGGTGATAGCATATGCCGACAACCATGATAGCATGGTATGCCGAGGGACAGCAAAGAGTGATAGCGTGATGGCAATGAAACCAATGATACCGATGAATGCCGGTCCTTAGCGAAGATAGTGGTAAGGGAAGCGTTGAGAGCAAAGACCGTCAAAGGATCCTTAGAGTTATTTGGATTTCAAAGAAGATATATTTGTGTATAGCGAGAGCGGTAGCGGTACGGGAACCCCATCTAATGAATGATATGATATTAGAAAAATGATTGTAAGTGACTTCTCCTGCTGCTGTACTGTAGAAGGGGAGTGTCTAATGGAGGGGAAGTCAACAGTCTTTTATCATACATCATAAGTATGCGGAATCGATAGGCGAGAGTAGTAGCGAGTATGCGAGAGTTAGCCATAGCAATATGTAATAGTGCTGCATGTGCTGCGGCATGCATTCTACATGTAATAAGGCTTGCCATGGGATTAGCAGCAGTAGATGGAAATATACTACGCACCAAATGGAACTAGTTGGCATGGCATGGGAATTTGATGGGCATTGGCTTGTGGAATGTGTATCGGTACTGCGGCACGGTAGTCCAGCAAGAGTGCAGTAACCTCGGTAACTGTATATATTGATAGCGTTAGGGTTAGGGGTGGTTGCGCTATGCGGTATAGGGGCTAGACAATAATGGAAATGGACTCATGCAAGGCCAGTGCCAGCTAGACTGTCACAACATGTCTCATATCAGTGCTTGATGAAGTATATTCACTAGCAACCCCTTGGGTTGAACATTCTTGCCTTATGAGTATAACAGCTAGGTAGACACTTGACATATACTATTCTAGGGGGTAGCTTACTATCACTCTAGCTAGATTGTAGTCTTTACACCAGTATGTAAATTTCCTTGCCTTATTGTTAGAGACGTGCTTGGAGGGTTAATGGATCATAAAGGGCTTTGGCCTCAGCTCATACACTGTGCCCCTTACCCAAGTATTGCCCCTTAATTTCGGATGAAGTCCTAGGGAGAGTTCTGGTGAAGTCCGGATGTAGTCTGGACGAACTCTAGGGCAGGATAGCTCGATAGAGCTCCGAAGGACTTCTGGATGAGCACAGGAATGCGCCGGAACTATTCCTGGATGATAGGGGATGATGACAAGACTACTTGGACGAAGTCCAGAGTAGAACAGTGAGGGATGTTACAATAGGATGAAGGATAGAATAGGACTGGACCATAGGACCATAGGACCAAGGGTCTGAAGGTCCGAATGTACGAGGATCTGAAGGTCCGAGGATCCGAAGGTATGAGGATCTGAAGGTCCAAGGATCCGAAGGTATGAGGATCCGAAGGTCCAAGGATCCAAAAGTAGGAGTAGCGGAGTGTTGGATGGATAACAGATGGATGGACGGATGGACGGATAGATAGACAGACGGACAGATGGATAGATGGACGGATGGGTAAACAGACAGATAGATAGATGGACGGATGGACGGTGTAAAGACTACAATCTAGCTAGGCTGATAGCGAACTACCCCCTAGACTAGTATATGTCGAGTGCTTGCCTAGCTGCTAGTCTAGCTGCTAGTCTTGCAATGCAAGAACGTTCGACCCAAGGGGTTACAAGTGGATATACTTCGCCAAGCGCTGCTATAAGATGTGTGATGCCCCTATAAAGTGATCCTGATCCTAGCGGTAGCATTGCCACTGATAGCGCTGCATTTTCTGTGGATGCCGACATTAAGTGCCACATGAAAGGTAGATACCGATAGTACTGGTGATACCTAAGATGTCGTGAGGGTCGCTAATGACGAGCATGGTGATAGCGTATGCCAATATCCGTGATAGCATGGTATGCCGGGGGTCAGCAAAGAGAAATAGTGTGATAGCGATGAAACCGATGATAGCGATGAATGCCGGTGCTTTAGTGAAGATAGTGGTAAGGGAAACATTGAGAGCAAGGAACATCAAAGGATCCTTCAAAGATATTTGGATTTCAAAGAAAATATAATTGCGTATAGCGAGAGCGGTAGCGGTACGGGGATCCCATCTAATGAATGATATGATAAAAATGATAGTAAGTGACTACTCCTACTACTGTATGGTAGAAGGGGAGTATCGAACAGAGGAGAAGTCATCAGTCTTTTACCATACATCATAAGTATGCGGAATCGATAGGCAAGAGTAGTAGCGAGTATGCGAGACTTAGCCCTAGCGATATGTAATAGTGCTGCATGTGCTGCGGCACGCATTCTACATGTAATAAAGCTTGCCGTGGGATCAGCAGTGGTTAATGGGAATGTACTATGCACCAAATGGAACTAGTTGGCATGGCATGGGCATTCAATGGACATCGGCTCATGGAAATGTGTCTCGGTACTGCGGTACGATAGTCTGGCAAGAGCACGGTGTGCCAGTCAAACTTACTATAGGCTTGTATGACCCTATTTCATATAGGTATCAAGCCCAAAGTATTTTCCTATCATTATCCATACCCCTCAGCCTCTCCGTCCCTTACCCAGCTCATTTTACCTGCATTACCCCTATCTCCAGCTCAGTTCCGAGCTCCAGCAGCCTCACTGCAGCTTAGTGGCCACCATATGGCAAATTTCCTGCACCGTGCACAGCTCCCCTGACTTGCCGAGACCCATTAGGCAACCTAAAGGCTCAAGAATTCTGTTCCATCCTATGTCCACCTAGCCATGCCAGTATGTAAATTTCCTTGCCTTATGTTTTGTAACATGTAGTACATCCTTATTACATGTCTACTATGTGGTTTCCTATCCCTTCTGTTACGAACTGGGATAGTTCTGAACACAACTGCCACAAACAAGCAGTATCAGGAGTTGTGGTTTCGTAGTACTAGCCAGACAAAGGCCTAGCACAGTTCAAGGTAAGCGACGAAGACAGTCGAGTGCCAGAGAGGACTAGACTGGCTGAGTCGAATACGTCTTACAACAACTAAGATAGGTCCGAGTGTAGGTACACGGAACTAGCTGAGTTGAGGCTGGTAAGTTCGCTTTAGACTAAGGCTTAGGTGTGCTAAGCTTAGATACGATCTTAGACAACTAAGGATTGGGGGTCCTTAGCGAAGGAAGAATCCAGGTAAAACCCAGTAAGATTAGAATAGGGAAATACAGTGTATCTACGAGTGTTTATATACTAAAGTACGAAGGGACTTTAGGGTAGGCTTCATTAGATAATGATGGTCTGCGTAACCACGAAAGGAAGGCAGTTATCATACAACGTGTTGAACATATGATGTCACAAATGAGAACTGAGTCAGGATGAGTCACGTATGAATGTACAGTCAAGTGACCATGGGTAAAAGTGATATACATGGGAATGATGAGGTAAGCATAGAAGAGATAATCGTAAGTAAAGAGAAGAAAAATAGGAGGGGTGTACAATGACTGTAACACCTTCCATCTCCATAGCTATTACTTAGGTATATAATTTCCTACCTACTGAGACTCGTACTCCACTACCCTTCTACTGTATACTCAGTAGGAGAAGTCACTATTACCTTTTGGTATAGTTATCAATCCTTATATGAAATACAATCATTATCCAAAAAATCATAATAAATCCTTATCCCACTGCACACAATACCTTTGCTATACTGCTCTACCGCTGCTTAGTCATATTTTCCCATGCCACGCGCACCTTCGGTTCAATCACGCTACCCTCGGAAACCATCTCGGCAACTTCGGCAACTTTCTCGCTATCATCGGCCCCTATCACACTATATTAGGCAACTTGGACTATATTCAATTAGCATCCCCCTCGGGTCGAACATTCTTGCACTGCAAGAATAGCAGCTAGGCAAGCACTCGACATATACTAGTCTAGGGGGTAGTTCGCTATCCCCCTAGCTAGATTGTAGTCTTTACAATTGGAGCCCACCGTGAGGGGGTCCTTTGGTATAGTTTCATTTTTGCTTAATTTCACTTACCACTTTTGGCCGCTTCAGCCGCAATTTTTACCGCAGTTTTACCGAAATTTCTCACGGCCATTATGACTAACGCATGTTTCATGCTGCTGCCTACCTCAGCAGCAGCTCCGTATTTTGATGGTAATGCTAAAGAACTCCTAACATTTTTTGGCATTGTAGATGAACTTTCGGCCAAAGCTGGCATTGCCGATAAGGCTATTATCAAGTTTGCCATGGGATGTGCTGATCCTGATGAAGCTGAATTATGGAGAAATATCCCAGAATATGACGGTAATGACTTTGAAGACTTTGCTAATGCTGTTTTGCAATTTTATCCAGGATATGGCTTCGGCTCATTCAAACGTGCTAATACCGAAACAGCGGCCACTCCGGCTGTTATCCCCCATGAAGTAGCGCCTAACAGCTACCTAGACACGCCGCTACGGCCGGCAGTTGAAGATATTTCACTGGCAATTAGTTCAGACATCCTTTCAGCACCTATGGCATCACCCCTCGATGAAATAGCACTTTTGGCAGATGAAAATGACCTCAGATTGCATCCGGCGTTCGACAGCGCCCTTCACCTAGACTTACCGCAGGATATTGATCACTGCTGGAAGTCATCCAGCCAAAGTTTATTACTGGAAAGTCCTTGTAATACTGACAATACCGCAATTTCCAGTATCTGTAGTATTTGCCTTTTGGCAGATTGCCTCTGCACCATACCCGAAGCGCGGCAGCTGGCAGATGCTTTGGGCAACTCAGAGGCATGCCTAGACCAGCCCAGTACCGGTCCGGACGCTGCAGTAGCGCTTACGGCAACAATTTGCACTGACATACTGCTGTTACCGACGTTTTTGCCAATTTTTGAGATAGAGCCCTCAAAATGCGATATACCTGCTGATCCTTTTGCGTCCATAGATGGCCATAGTACCCTAGAACACACCGCAGACACGCCGGAGGTACCTATAGAACACGGTCATAGTATTCAGTCATTGCCAAGTTACCGCGTTTTAGCCCCTAACGATGATTTAGCCATTTTAGTAGATACCACCAGTTTGCCCCTGTCCCGGCCACTAACTAGCGCTGCCGCAGTGATAATAGCAAGCCCAGAGACCATATTAGCACCGCCGCCAAGGCCGTTTTATCATATACTTGTAGCTGACCATGAAATTACTTTGCAGTACCACATTTTTAGCATAACCCCTGTTACTGGGCCTACTTTTGGCTTCCGGTACCTAGATTTTTCGCCCAGAAACCTTAGGCGCAGCTACCTATGGCATGACGCTCGCCTAATCACGCTTATCCCGCCGTATCACCAGCCATCTCATGCCAGCATTGCTCTGTGCAGGTATGAATGCTGAACTCGCGGCTTTCACTGTCGACGAAAATCTTGAAGCCATAGAAGCACCCGGCGACCTTGCGCGCACATATACCCCACCATGGCTACCCCACGGACATATTGTACCCTGCACATAACACCGCCTAATCTCGCATAGACCGTATAAAGACTGAAACACTGATTTTGTACAGGATAGCATTCTTTTTACCCTGGGCCTTCGACCAGTGACTTTCTTTTTGAACATTTTTGTAGGATTACATACATATAGCCTTGGAAGACCCACGGACACCAGCGCTTGACCGGAGAATCTGCTGGCGGCAAATTATTTACATGACTGAAGTGCCGAAATCACCATTATGATAGCGAGTTCACCTTCTAATGCACAAAACGGCACTGTGCCCCTTTTTACATAGGAACCACGGCAACTATAGGGGCGCCACAGCGCATAGGAAGAGTAGGTGATGAAAGAAGACCGAAGAAATCAAGTCGGGCGGCAGTCTGTGAAAGAATAACAGCGTGTTTTTCATGTTTTTCTTACTGTTATTTTTCTTTCCATACCTTAGCTTTCTTACTTAGGATGGCCAGCATAGGCTTGGATTGGACACGGACAGGATCGCCTATGGATGCTTATTATTGGAGTATACAGGAGGACCCACCTCGGCCAAGGATTCCCCTTGCAATATGTGATTTTAGCGAAAACCCCTATTCTGTGCTTGTTTTGGCAACCTTACAGCTACTTTCCTGTGCCACGCGCACCTTCGCTAGCATCTCGCTACCGCCGGCAAGGTTCTCATACCTTTGGCCAACTCATATTTGCTACCACGGCACTCATATTCCATCTATTCATCATGCCACAGCTTTGCCTTAGCTATATCATTGCCGCTTACCGATGTTTTACCACCGCTTTCCCGCGGTCCGCTTGCGCCAGCGGCCGCTTACTACCGCTATCACGCTGTTCCCACGCTCCGGTCATCTCGGCAACTTTGCCTATGCCAAAATCATCATACCAGTATTTGCCCCTATCCCTCAATATTTCGGCAACCTGCCATGACCGCTAACATAGCGAAAGGTTCCCACGCTATCAGCGGTAACCTTTGGCATGGTATTCACGGCAATGGCAGTGCGCTTCCCATGCTTCGGTAACTTCGGCAACCTTGCCTATGCCACAAATGTATTTGCCCTATACACCACTGTTCCTCAGTATTTCGGCAACTCATTATGACCGCTACCTTACCGCTATTTTCCCACACCAACAGTGGTAACCTTCGGCATAGTATCTTTGGCAGCAGCGGCGCGCTAACTCATTTTCCCATGCCTCAGCAACTTCGCCTGAAGTCATCATATCATATTTGCCCCTATGCACCACTGTTCCTCAGTATTTCGGCAACTCATTATGACCGTTACCTGACCGCTATTTTCCCACGCTAACAGCGGTGACCTTCGGCCTAGTATCCACGGCAGCGGCAGCGCTATCCTACTTTCATGTGCTTCGGCAACTCATGAATTCTTGCCTCAGTTGTACAAACCCCTATTTCGGCCATTCCTTTGAGTGTGATTGACCAGGGATGGTCAATATTCGAGTTCTGGGGGGATGTGCCAGTCAAACTTGCTATAGGCTTGTATGACCCTATTTCATATAGGTATCAAGCCCAAAGTATTTTCCTATCATTATCCATACCCCTCAGCCTCTCCATCCCTTACCCAGCTCATTTTACCTGCATTACCCCTATCTCCAGCTCAGTTCCGAGCTCCAGCAGCCTCACTGCAGCTTAGCGGCCACCATATGGCAAATTTCCCACACCGTGCACAGCTCCCCTGACTTGCCGAGACCCATTAGGCAACCTAAAGGCTCAAGAATTCTGTTCCGTCCTATGTCCACCTAGCTGTGCCAGTATGTAAATTTCCTTGCCTTATGTTTTGTAACATGTAGTACATCCTTATTACATGTCTACTGCATGGTTTTCCTATCCCTTCCGTCTCCGTTGCTATTACTTAGGTATATAATTTCCTACCTACCGAGACTCGTACTTCACTACCCTTCTACTGTATACTCAGTAGGAGAAGTCACTATTACCTTTCAGTATAGTTATCAATCCTTATACAAAAATACAATCTTTATCAAAAATCATAGTAAAATCCTTATCCCACTGCACACAATACCTTTGCTATACCACTCTACCGCTGCTTAGTAATATTTTCCCATGCCACACGCACCTTCGGTTCAATCACGCTACCCTCGGAAACCATCTTGGCAACTTCGGCAACTTTCTCACTATCATTGGCCCCTATCACACTATATTAGGCAACTCAGACTATATTCAACTAGCATCCCCCTCGGGTTGAACGTTCTTGCACTGCAAGTATAGCAGCTAGGCAAGCTTTCGACATATACTAGCTTAGGTGGTAGTCCACTATCAGCCTAGCTAGATTGTAGTCTTTACAGCGGCTGCTTGGACCACCTTAGAAAATGATTAGAGTACTTAGTCTTTTCTCTCCTTTCTCTCCTTTGTACTATAGAGTAGCGCTTAGGATAGCGCAGTCCCTTAGTAATGATAGGCACTTATAGGCTTGCCTGTATCCATGTGTGAATCCTAAGTGTCCACGGTCTGCTTAAGTCCAAGTGCCACCAAAATGCCATGTCCAAATGCCGTGCACTAGTCCATTTGGCGCCTAAGGTAAAAGAGGACATAAGGTAAGCAACTGCTTGCGCATAGTCAAGATAAAAAGAAAAAGGATACTGGGAGTTGCACGAGGTGCCACTCGTCTTGTCTTCTTCGCTACTTCTTCCATTGTCTATTCCTGCCTTCGGGATACCACTGATGACTATTGGTATCTGTTTTGGTAATGAAAGGGTGGGGTTCACTGCCTCCATGGTAGAAGGTGAAAGGTACTGTAATTGTCTGTGCACATTGTTAGTCTTCAGTAGTCCTTTTGAGTAAGTATATTGTCTCTGCACTCATGGCGAGTATCATATGTAAGTGGTGCCGTGTAGGCGTGATATATAGCAAGAAGGAAACGGTCACCGGTCGAAGCCCGGGGTAAAACAGATAGTATCGTACTTGGGGTATATCATTTTCTTTTGTTTTTATAAATGAGTGTGGTCTTTTAGCGAGTGTGGGTATAGGTATGGGAAGGGTGCCATTGGGTTACCACTGGCAGGTATACAAGCGCTGGGACTGGCGCTATTGTTCTTCTTCGATTGACTCTTTCTTTGGCAATGGAAACCTCTTGCCCTGTTTTCATACCGTGATAGCGCTATGCAGGCGTGCGATGGCCTGTCGTACTGTGAAACAAATATTAATGGGTTGCTAGCGCGCCAGAGGCAGCGCTTTGCTTCCCGAGCCAAATGTTGATGCCAGTGACCAGTGATAAACTGGTAAGCCGCAATACGGCGAATGATACTATAAGGCCAAGGGTGGCCGTCATCGGCATCTGGTATTTCTTCTGTAAATGCTAGCCTGGGTGCACGTGGTGGCTGGGATTTCTGCTGCATAGTCTCTATCTGTGACGGCAATACTTTGGTTAGCAGTTGACATTCGGTAACAACTTCAGTGATTGTGTCTATGAATGGGGTTGCTTCGACATTGATACTATACCTCAGCAGTAGACATTCGCGCTCTATCTTGGTGGTGTCTGCTTCTTCGTCGGTAGTAGCACTATGGGTAATGGTAATCACGCTTTCCAGGGGGATAATCATTTTGCTATTAGAATCGTGTATGGTATTGTCAGCATCGCATATATCTTCTGGTAACAAACTTGGTTCGCTATGTTAGACTGGCGGTAGCGCTATGTTGGGCGGTGATGCCGCTGGTACTGGGACTTCATTTTGGCATGCAGTCGGTAAGGTTTCGAACGTCAGCAGTGTTATCATGATGTCGGTAGGCGTCTTTTGCTCTTCGGTGTCAATAATAGGAGATATTACGGTGTGATGTGTACCTGCGTCAGAGTACTCAATAGCATCCTCCTCACAGGAGTCTGTCAGCAGAGCATCTGCTGAGCAAGCTGCCATGTGCTTAAAGGTTTTGTTGCTGTGACCTGGATATGCATACAAAACTGCGTTAGCGAATTCTTCATAATTGTTACTGTTATATTCCTCTAAACACTCCCATAGCTCGGCTTCGTCAGGGTGAGCGTACCGTGCGGCCACTTTGATATGCACTACTTCTGTGATACCTGCCATGTTGGCTAGTTGATCTACCATAATGAGAAACATTAGCAAGTCTGCTGGGTTACCATCAAAGAATGGTGCTGCCGGTGTGCAGCGTAATGGCATATAGAATGTGGTCATAATTAAGCGCTCAGTATGGGTTGATATCTGGAACTGTCAGCGCGAAATACGCAGTAAGCGGTTTTTGAGCGAAGACGGAAATATTTATCCTACTGAAGGTGTGAGTATGTAGTTCGACCCGAGAGGACTGCAATAGAAGCAATTTCCTTTTGTTAGTTAGCGAGGGAATGCAGTCAGACTAGACGATAGAGGTAAGAGACCACTCCGAATGTTACTGCCATCAGCAGTACTATGGCAGAACAAGATAATCTGTGAATGAAAGCTCAATGGCAAGGGTGCTAGTTAGTGATACCGAGATAGCGACCGTGGTAACTGCTGAAATGTGAACGCTATGTCCGCGGTAATGATCAAGAACAGTGGCAGCGGTAAGAGTCACCAGTAGCGGTCTGATACTCCATAATGAAATCAAAAGTCTAAGAACAAGAGCTTAGCTTGTAGTATCCCACAGCAACTTATAGCGGTACTAAGTGCTGATAGATCGAAAGTTTAAGGCAAGAACGAAGATATAATTGCACGAAACAAAAGATAATACTATGAGTGACTTCTACGGGTACCACAGAACGAGGAAGTAAAGTACGAAAAATATCTGAGAGGCTTTTTAACATAGTGCATGAGCGACCGGGATGGATAGGCAAGTATAGTAGTGAGCGCATGAGGCAATTGGACTGAATATGTAATCACGCTGCTGAGTACTGTGGCACGAGATGTACAGGTAATAGCATTTGCCATGGGATCAGTTTCGACAGTTACTAATTAATACACACCAAATGGAGCTAGATGGACATAGGATGGACATGGATGGACAACACAGTTTGGATGGTCGGTATGAGTGCTGCTTGACATTCGGTTCCCTTGGCTATGATTTGAGATGCGTGTAGAATAGCTAGGACACGAGCCTAGCGGCAATATGGTCACTACAACAGATAGATGGATGGATGGATGGACGGATAGATGGATAGGTGTACGGATGGATGAAGTGGTATAACTACTATAGAGGAGTAGGCCTGGATGTGAAGTAGAGAGAGTATAGACTACTTCAGATGAGGTCCGAAGTAGAAACTAACAGAGGAAGACTACCACAAGTAGAGTCGAAGGTGGAATGGAGGACAGACTACAATCGGACAAAGTCTGAAAGTGATTATATGACAGAGAGTCAAGGCTCCGGACTAGGGAGTACTCCCATAGTCCAGAGTCAAAGGTGGAACAGAAGATGGACTACAATCAGATGAAGTCTGAAAGTGATTATATGACAGAGAGTCAAGGCTCCGGACTAGGGAGTACTCCCATAGTCCAGAGCCAGAGACTTACAAGGGCTGGAGCCCAAGTGAGAACGGAAACAGAGTTATATAGACAGCAGGATAAGTAAGGATATAAGCAATGATCAGACTGAGGTCTGCAGGAGTAGTACTACGAGTTTATATACTGTAGGTAGCATGCCAGAAGGTAAGTAAGCATAGTCCAAGGCTATGTCAGAAACATAATAGTAAGTACAGCAAAACATCAGGCTATGAACTCAGAGATAAAACTTATACAGAACAACTTATTGAGACGGAAGCAGAGATAACCGATAGCCAGAGGCAGAGATGACCAAGAGGCGAAGGCAGGGATGACCAAGAGCCAGTGGCACAGGTATATCCTAAAAGGGGTAATGTGAAGGTGCGCAGGAATGGTTTCGGATATGAACACAGATCGGATATGGACATGGATCAGATATGGATTGGATATGGATCAGACGAGTGTCTCAGATTGGATCTGGATCAGATGAGTGTCTCGGATCGGATATGGATCGGACAAGTGTATCAGATTGGATATGGATTGGATGAGTGTATTGGATTGGATATGTGAACTGGATTGAGTGGGGATTGGATAGAAGTGGATTTGAGCAGGATGTTATAGTGCAAATCGAGTGTAGAATCCGGTATATGACACTTATGTTTTGTAACATGTAGTACATCCTTATTACATGTCTACTGCATGGTTTTCCTATCCCTTCCATCTCCATCACTATTACTTAGATATATAATTTTCTACCTACTGAGACTCATACTTTACTACCCTTCTACTGTACACTTGGTAGGAGAAGTCACTATTACCTTTCAGTATAGTTTTCAATCCTTATACAAAATACAATCATTATCAAAAATCATAATAAAATCCTTATCCCACTGCATGCAATACCTTCGCTATACTGCTATACTGCTCTATCACTGCTTAGTAATATTTTTCCATGCCATGTGCAGCTTTGGCATATATCATGCTACCCTTGGAAACCATCTCAGCAACTTCAGCAACTTTCTTGCTATCATTGGCCCCTATCACACTATTTTAGGCAACTCAGACTATATCAACTAGCATCCTCCTTGAGTCAAATGTTCTTGCTCTGCAAGTATAGCAGCTAGGCAGACTTCAACATATACTAGTCTAGGTGGTAGTCCACTATCAGTCTAGCTAGATTGTAGTCTTTACATTGCACTGGCTGTATATAGGTTCATTTCCATATATGGCTAGCCCCTATAGCACATAGCACAACCACCCCTAACCCCACCACTATATATAGTTACTGACAATACTATATGCTTACCTGTTACCATACTAATATGCTGGGCCATAAGCTGATGCCTACCAAATACCCATGCCATGCCTCACTAGTTTCATTTGGTGTATAGTATATTCATGGTTGCCACTACTGATCCCATAGCAAGTCTTATTACATGTAGAATGAGTGCCACAGTACTTGCTGCACTATTACATATTGCTACAGCTAAGTTTTGCTTGCTTACTACTACCTTTGCCTAGCAATTCCATTTACTTGTGATGCATGATAAAAGATGGACTGACCTCCCCTACATGTCACCTAACAATCTATCCTTTACTGTATATTTTGGAGGAGAGGTCACCTCTTACCTTTGGTGCATGATTCAGGCACATATTCATTCATTATATCATATTACTATCACTCTTTAGACAGGATCCCTGTACTACTATCACTACCATTATTCAAAATATACCTTCTTTGAAATTCCTTAAACTCTGATCTCTGATGGTCTTTCCCATCTCAGCATATTGCCATCTTCACTATCATCTTTATCCTTAGTATCTCCCTGTCACTCATTGCTTGGCCTTTGCTGTTTGGTGTAGTCATCAGCATACATTGCTACATTAGCCATTGGCATTTGCTTGCACCTCACTCAGTGCTATTGCTACTGTTGGTGCCATCAGTATTGTTGGTATCATCAATATAGATTATTTTCAGCAAGTACTAGTGTTGGCATCACTGGCTTCTATGGCACTAAGCATAGCAATGCTACCACTATCTTCAGCATCGCTTTCATGAAGTATCATGTGTCTTGCTATAGTAGTTTGGCTTATTATACTAAATGGCAACCCCTTAGGTTGAACATTCTTGCCTCACAAGTGTGGCAGCTAGGTAAGGCATTGACATATACTGGTCTAGGTAGTAGTTTGCTATCACCTGAGCTTGATTGTTATCTTTACACTGACAATACCACACACTTACCAGTTACTGTACTAACATGCTAAGCCATGTTACATGTTCCACAAGCCAATCTCTACCAAATGCCCATGCCATGCCTCACTAGTTCTATTTGGTGCATAGTATATTCATGCTTGCTGCTACTGATCCCATGGCAAGTTTTATTACATGTAAAACACATATCACAGTACTTGCTGCACTATTACATATTACTATGTATAAGTTTTACTTACTCACTGCTACCTTTGCCTAGTGATTCTGTTTACTTATGATATATGATAAAAGACAGACAGACCTCCCTTACCTATCATCATACCTTCTACCATACATTCAGTAGGAGAGGTCACCACTTTGCTTCAGTGCATGATTCATGTGCTGGAGTATGAGTATTCATTTCTTATATTGATACCACCATCACTCATTAGATGGGATCCCCATACTGCTACCACTATTCAATATACCTTCTTTGACATCTCTTTAACTCTGAATTCTGATGGTCTTTGCCATCTCACTAAGCATATCACTACCCTCACTATCATCTTTACCTTTGGTATCTCCCTGTCACTCATTGCTTAGCCTTTGCTGCTCAGTGTAGTCTTCAGCATATGTCACTACCTCATCCATCAGCATTTGCTTGTATAGCACTCAGCACTATTGTTATATAGCTCAGCCATTGCTAACATTGGTGCCATTGGTATTGATGGCATTATCAGTGTAATTTATCTGCAGCAATTATCAGCATCAGCATTGCCAGCATCCATTGCACTTGCAGTGGCAACTTTACCAGTACCTTCAGTATCACTTACAAAAAGTATCACACATTTCACTAGAGTAGCTTGGCCTATTATACTGACCAGCAACCCCTTGGGTCAAACATTTTTGCCTCACAAGTGGAGCAACTGTGTAGAGCATCAACATATACTACATAGACTGATGGGCCAGCAGGGGTTGCATTACATAGTTGGGTGGGCTGATGTGCAGGTATATTAGATAGATGGGTGGGCCAAGGTAGGGTGTATTACATAGATAGGTGGGCCAAGGTGGGGTGTACTACATAGACGGGTGGGCTGATGTGCACATATGTGACATATGTATATGGGTTGGCCCAAAGGTTGTATCTCATAGATGGGGGGCTGAGGTAGGGTGTATTACATAGATGGGTGGGCTGATGTGCAGGTATATTAGATAGACGGTGTGACAGTCTAGCTGGCACTAGCCTTGCATAGATCTATTTCCATTATTGTCTAGCCCCTATACCACATAGCGCTGTGACAGTCTAGCTGGCGCTAGCCTTGCATAGGTCCATTTCCATTATTGTCTAGCCCCTATACTGCGTAGTGTGACCACCCCTAACCCTAACACTATTGATATATACAGTTACCAAGGTTACCGCTGTGCCAGTCAAACTTGCTATAGGCTTGTATGACCCTATTTTATATAGGTATCAAGCTCGAAGTATTTTCCTATCATTATCCATACCCCTCAGCCTCCCTGTCCCTTACCAAGCCCATTTTACCTGCGTTACCCCTATCTCCAGCTCCGTTCTGAGCTCCAGCAGCCTCACTGCAGCTTAGCGGCCACCCTATGGCAAACTTTCCTGTGCTGCATGCAGCTCTGGCAACTTGCCAAGACCCATTAGGCAACCTAAAGGCTCAAGAATTCTGTTCCATCCTATGTCCACCTAGCTGTGCCAGTATGTAAATTTCCTTGCCTTATGTTTTGTAACATGTAGTACATCCTTATTACATGTCTACTACGCGGTTTCCTATCCCTTCCATCTCCATAGCTATTACTTAGGTATATAATTTCCTACCTACTGAGACTCATACTTCACTACCCTTCTGCTGTATACTCAGTAGGAGAAGTCACTATTACCTTTTGGTATAGTTATCAATCCTTATACAAAATACAATCATTATCCAAAAAATCATAACAAATCCTTATCCCGCTGCATGCAATACCTTTGCTATACCACTCTACTGCTGCTTAGTCATATTTTCCCATGCCACACACACCTTCGGTTCAATCACGCTACCCTCAGAAACCATCTTGGCAACTTCGGCAACTTTCTCACTATCATCAGCCCCTATCATGCTATATTAGGCAACTTGGACTATATTCAATTAGCATCCCCCTCAGGTCGAACATTCTTGCACTGTGTCATATTCCATACATCCGATCCAAGATCAGATCCGATCGATCCTGCTTCTATCCAGACCACAGATCCAATCCGGATCACTCATCTGATGTGCTACAACTTCTTGTGTTCTAAGTCCACTGCATACTTGCTTCTATCCCCTTTCGGTGATCTACCTGTACCGGTGTCCCGGCTGTGTATATTCCTGTCCTGCTTACTGATCCATTACCTGTGCTTCATATCCAACTCGTGTTTGCTGATCTGCTGCGCATTTACTAATAGACTTCCATTATACTTTGTGCATAGCCCTCCGGTCCCGGATTCACTGATTGTCTGTACTATCTACCTACAGTATATAAACTACATGTACAACTCTAGAGAACCTTAGTTCGAATATCATCTTAGATTCTGCTCATTCCGTTCATCCGAACCCAATCCGTTTCCAACTCTAAGTATCTTCCAAGACTTAGGATTGATTCCTATAGTCTACGTTTCCGACTCTACCTCTGGTAGTCCATATCCGTTAGTTTCTAGTACGGACCTCGTCCACTACTAGCCTTATACATCGCATTCATCCTTACACTCCGGATACCCTCCAGACGTACTCCTTCCACCCATACATTTCGGATATACACTGGACATGCCATATCCGATACCTTCGGATCCGCTACGCAAGCACATCCAGACCCTCAGACGAAGGTTACTCCTCTGAAATAAAGGGCAGTACTTGGGAAAGGGGCACAGTGCACGAACTGAGGCCAAAGCCCTTCGGATCTCTTACATATTGAGTACGGTCTTAACACACTGCAAGAATAGCAGCTAGGCAAGCACTCGACATATACTAGTCTAGGGGGTAGTCCACTATCAACCTAGCTAGATTGTAGTCTTTACACCAGACATCACTAGGTGTGTCATTTAGGTATGATAGCCTTTCAATTTGCTGATCAGGCATTAGATTCATTGAGCAATATATACCTTGGGCTAGATGATGATATTGAAGATGATTATTTATCATCCAGTGGTCCAGATGTGTTGCAGGCAATCCCTGGTAAGATCTATCATTGATATGTACAACTTGTAAATATTCATGCTCACTAAAATCTCACAGGTCAATCACTCCCAGCCCAGGGTGAAGCACCCAATTTCTTCACTGACCCAGATGTGTACCTTGGGCCAGATGAAGATCTGATTGAGTCTGATGTGTACCTTGGGCCAGAAGAAGATTTGATTGGGTCTGATGTAGTGGCACAATGTGCTGATACTCCCAGAAATGCTCTGGCAATGCCAGAAGTACACCCTTCATGTGAGCATATCACCACCATCTTGGCCACCATATTTAATCCATTTTCTTGATAGCAAATGTGACATCTCCTGGCCATCACTTAGCCATGCCAGAGCTCACTGATGTGGATGTAGATTCAATGGTGCAGGATGCATCAGTAACATGTAAGTTCATCCTCACCACCCTATCCCTAATACTCAATCTATGTCAACAGCAAATGTCCCATCCCCTGGGCATCACTTAGTTAACCCAGAACTCACTACTGAAGAATTGTATGCCATGGTCTGGGAGTTCCAGCCACTTGGGACATATGACTACCCAGAATGTGAGTGTCTGCTCATGCCTTATATGAATGTCTCCTAATTTCTTTCCAAGTGCAATCCTTCCAAAATTGACTTTCAGAATACCAACAA
>MU173009.1:106779-117373 GCA_016695475.1 Suillus decipiens
ACCACATCCTCAGTGCACAATATTGCCATGGACATTCAGGCAGACAGTATGGTACAAATGATTGCAGTGTGGTATATGTACACTACTTCCTTCCCCTTCCTCTGATCACCCAAGGCATACTGTCTAGTGGCTTGTGCAACACACTCCAGGTCATCCTGGCCGATGGTTCAATCAGTGCACTGATGTGACAGTCTAGCTGGTGCTAGCCTTGCATAGGTCCATTTCCATTATTGTCTAGTCCCTATACTGCATAGTGCGACCACCCCTAACCCTAATGCTATCAATATATACAGTTACTGAGATTACCGCACCCTTGCTGGACTACTGAGCTGCAGTACTGAGCCACGTTCAATGAGCTAATGCCCACCGAATGCCCATGCCATGCCAACTAGTTCCGTTTGGTGTGTAGTATATTCCCATCTACTGCTGCTAATCTCATGGCAAGCCTTATTACATGTAGAACATGTGCTGCAGCACATGCAGCACTATTACATATTGCTATGACTAAGTTTCACATACTTGCTACTATTCTCACCTATCGATTCCATGTACTTACAATGTATGATAAAAGACTGCTGACTTCTCCTCAGTTAGACACTCCCCTTCTACTGTACAGCAGTAGGAGAAGTCACTTACAATCATTTTCTTATATCATATCACTCAATTGATGGGATTCCCATACCGCTACCACTATCGCTATACAGAAATACATCTTCTTTGAAATCTAAATATCTCTAAGAATTGTTTAAATGGCCTTCGCCCTTGATGCAATCCTTGCCATTATCATTGCTAAGCATTGGTGTGACAGTCTAGCTGGTGCTAGCCTTGCATGAGTCCATTTCCATTATTTGTCTAGCTCCTATACCGAATAGCGCGACCACCCCTAACCCTAGCGCCATCGATATATATAGTTACTGAGGTTACTGCGCCCCTGCCAGACTACTGTACTGTGGTACCGAGACACATTTCCACGAGCCAATGGCCACCGAATGCCCATGCCATGACCAACTAGTTCCATTTGGTGTGTAGTACATTCCCATTTACCGCTGCTGATCCCATGGCAAGCTTTATTACATGTAGAACGTGTGCCGCAGCTCATGCAGCACTATTACATATTGCTAGGGCTAAGTCTTGCATGCTCACTACTACTCTCGCCTATCGATTCCGCATACTTACAATATATGATAAAAAGACTGATGACTTCTCCTTGGTGGGATACTCCCCTTCTATTGTACTGCAGTAGGAATAGTCACTTACTATCATTTTTATCATATCATTCATTAGATGGGATTCCCATACCGCTACCACTATCGCTATATGCAAATATATTTTCTTTGAATTCCAAATATCTTTGAAGGATCCTTTTACGTTCCTTACTCTCAACGCTTCCCTTACCGCTACCTTTGCTGAGCGCCGGTATCATTGGTTACATTGCTATCATGCTTTCACTCGTCGCTGACCCCCAGCATACCACGCTATCACGAATAATGGCATACACTTTCACCACGCTTGTCATTAACGGCCCTCATGGCATCATCAGCATCACCAGTATCTACCTTTTGTGTGGCACTTAGCATTGGCATCCACAGAAAACACAGCGCTATCAGCAGCAACGCTACCGCTAGCCTTGGGAACACTTTATAGGAGTATCACATGTCTTATAGCAGTGCTTGACGAAGTATATTCACCTGTTGCCCCTCGGGTCGAATGTTCTTGCACTGCAAGGATAGCAGCTAGGCAAGCACTCGACATATACTAGTCTAGGCGGTAGTTCGCTATCAGCCTAGCTAGATTGTAGTCTTTACATTGGTATCATCATCATCATGCCATTGCTCTTTGCTGTCCCTCAGCATACAGTGCTATCACAGTTATTGGTACACACTATCATAGCACTCATCATTAGCGCTCTCCACAGTATCATCGGTATCACCGGCATCATCAGTATTTATCTTTCACAGGATGGTTAGCATTGGCATCCACAGAATTCATAGTGCTATCAGTGGTATTGCTACTGCTATCATCAGCATCATCTTATAGGGGTATCACACATCTCACATCAGCACTAGATGAAGTATATTAACTAGCAACCCCTTGGGTCGAACATTCTTGCCTTGCAAGTATAGCAGCTAGGTAGACTTCGACATATACTAGCAAAGGTGGTAGTTTGCTATCAGCCTAGCTAGATTGTAGTCTTTACACCAATGTTTGCTGTCTTAGTCTGCCAAGGCTTTGGAAGTGATTTTGGGACTGTGAGTTTTTGACATGCCCCTGATAGATTTTCTGCTCTTCTTGCTCTCTTGTGTGGGGATCTACCATCTGCTGAGTGATCATCAGCTTCCTCTTCTGTCTCCTGAGTGTTGCTCTGTGCTTCTGTCAAGGAATCCTGAGGGCTTTGGTGGATTGCCCTTTTCTGCTTTCTGATTGTTTTGGTTGCAGGAGAAGGCGACTTGGAAGACACCACTGATGGTACCATCTCACTGTCCTTATTTTTCCATGCTTTGAAAAGGAAGGTTGGACATTTGCCTGCCTCCTGCCGAGCATACCAGAAATTGAGCAACACTGTCATATCCCAATTTTGCAACTTCGATGGTTCCTTCAGGTCCACATCAGCCAGAAGAAATGTTCTCACCACAAACTCATCTTGACTGTGTATGATGGCACTCCATGGAACAACTGCCTTGTCATTCCCAGAACAAAGTCCTGTGTGCATGTGTTCAATACATTCAGTTATTTTGTTATGAGAGACTCACGATAGTGCAATGTAAGGAAAGCCCTGACTATGGCCTTCTTCTCCTCCAGTTTTGTCTCAGTGATGTCCGAAAGCACTGGCATTCCATCCCCATCTGCTTGAGTTCAAAAGCCAGTTTTCAGATTCTTTTCTGAACTCCTTTCACATGTCATCCTCCGTCCTGTGCCCCGGCACCTATCATCATGACAATCATCACATTCCTCCTTGTATGCACAGTTCAAGCACTCACCGAACTGTTCCTGTGTGTACTCCTGCCAAACAGGCTCGATAGCCTCCCAGTCCTTTGTCTTCATGAAGCTGTCACCATCTCCTAAAGCCTCATTATCATCATGCCTGCATGATGTCTATTCAGACAGATCTGCCAGGACCAAACAAATTCACTTACATCCCAAAAAGTACCTCTCCTTGTTCATTCTTCCAAGCTGATAGCACAAACACTCTCATCCCACATTGCCTCCACATCTCTTTTGAGAAGTGCTCCATATATGCTGAGCCCTTCTTCCGAGCAACTTGTGCTTGTACCTTGGGAGGTGGAAAGTTGTTTGACCATTCTTCTGCTGTTTCTTTTGCCTTCTCCAGCTCGTCCTTGTCCAATTCCGCCATCACTCTCTTTACAGCCACCTGATAATGCTTGAACATCCCAGGAGCTCCTGGCTTTGCCCCAGACTTGTCCTTAATCCTCTTCAGCACCTCTTCCCAGTTCCACTAGTAGATCACCATCCTAGGTGTCCATTCCCTCCCATACTTTATCATGTCCTTCCTCTCCTTCTTTTTCTTGTTGTTGAATAGCCAAGTCTTATACATCTGAGCATTGATGGACGAATGATATATCAACGTGTTGGATTTTCAACATAAAAAGGATCAATCACCTGCTTCTGCTTTTTCCATTGTCCTAGGTTAATTTTCAGAGCAAACAACCTGGCTGCTCGAGCTATGGCAGTGAAAACTCTCTGGCCATGGTGAATCAGAAGGGAAAATTGGCTGAGGTTAAGCAAGGTGAAGTAAAAATGGTTACAAGTTGAACTTTGAGCAAAGCCTATCAGTTGGTTGATCAACCTATATCGGATGATGTGCCATTAATGGAAATGAATTTGTAATGAGCCAACCAGACTGCAAACATTGTATTGGAATGACAATACTGTTGAACTTCCTGAGCTAATCCTTTGCCTGCAACATCAGGAAAAAAAATGAAGATAGGTAGATGTACTCCACTGCAAAAATCCCACAGGGTAGAAGCAAGGGGAAGCAAAGGCAGGAAAATTTGGGTCAAGGTCCCACTTGCAAGCACAAGACGACATGCCTACAGGTCCATACCTGACTCTCCTCCAGAATCACCAACACTTCAGCCTGTTCAGGCACCCCCTCCACCATGGCAAGTTCATGTTTTATGTTGGAGTGTCATTAAAACTATAGCTAAGTATAATGCACCCAGAGTCAAAATGACTACCTAAGGCAATGGCTGCCAAGGCAGGAATCATATCTACATCACCTCCTTGATAGAGAAGCTCCACCAAAAGACAGGAGATGTGTCATATGCAACCAGGATGGAGTCTACAAATGTCAAGATTGTCTTGGGGAGCCACTCTACTGCACTGGCTGTTGCCAGAGTCAACATCATTGCAATCCTTTCCACTGGATCAGTCAATGGAATGGTCGATTCTTTGAGCAGAGCTGTCTGGCTCATGTTGGACTAGTCATACACCTTGGTCATGATGGCAGACAATGTTCAGAACTCACAGATAGGTGGGATTTGTTTGATGAAGGAGAACCTGAAGACCAGCTTGAACCTGAAGATCTACCATCTGTATCAGGACCTGAGTTCCAGCCAAAGGAGAATACCATGGTGTAACAACCCTTATAACTAATTAAGGCATGGGCAGAGACTAGGACTCAAGCTATCGGTTATTACAAGAGAGAAAGAGAAGAGCAGGTACATCTGGTTGCTACACTTGGTAGATACAAGAGGTTTGAACTAAAGAACTACTACAGCAAAACTAGCTAACTATATAGGCATATTGAAACTGAGATACAAACTGAGTCTGAAACTACTAACCAATTAGAAAATAGAAAAGGGAATCGTACAATGTGATGTTGTGACATTGTTAATGACATCATAATGACATCATATTCTAGAAGGTTCTAAGGTTACGTGATGCTTATCTTATCTTATCTGATAGCATCATAAAAGACCTCTTCATCTTCATCAGGAAGTTCAACTATAGAAGTGGATGTAGGGATTTCGGTAGGGTTAGGGTTTGTTTTAGCGCTGGGTTTAGACACTTTAGGGAAATTGAGGAAAGAATAATGATTTGTGTGAGGAATTCATGACACATGGTCATCATTGACAAGTCCGGAGTTCATTGCCTCAAGGCTCAATGCTGTCATTGTCCAAATGCTCTGAGTTCAGACATTCAATTGTTTTGACATGGATTTTTTCCTGCATCCTTCAACAGGCAAAAGACTGCCTTTGTTACAGTTGTATGTGTCCCTATACATTTTCTCTTGTCCTGTGATTACATAACATGTACGACCATGGACTATTTGTCTCATGACGAGGTCTACGAACCAGTCATTGTAACTACGTGGCTTTGCCACATCATCCTTTACCTTTCTTGTTTCTTTGTATCATCCTACACTCATGCCTTCCATATTCATTTCATTACTTACTTACTGGTTATGGTCTTGGTCTGTGCACACATACTGGCCTATTTAAGCACAATGTACCACTCATAGTTTCCTCACTTTAATCTTACTGGGTTTTACCTGGAATCTCCTTCACTTGAGCCCTGCAACTCAAGTTGTCTTCAATCGTCTTCTAAGTCTTAGCACTCCTAAGGTCTTAGTCTGAACACGATTGTATTCAACTCAGCCAGTCTAGTCCTTCTATCCGAGACTAGCCTGCCTTCGTTGTCTATTGAAGCATAGTACTCCTTTGTACTTTGATGCTGATACCGAACGACTGTAACTCTCTTTTGAGTAGTCGTGTTGAGACCCATCCCAGTCGTAACAGCCTTCACCTTCAGAGTCCTGGATGACTTTTTATTGGACAACCTTGAATGCAGCACCTTGGTGATGAACTATTCCAGCAAGCTCCAGCAAATGACCTCAAGCATGTTTCCACACCTTGTTCTGGTAATGCCATATCTGCATCTGAAAGAAATTATATTGACAAAGCACCTCAGAAAGACCAATACAGAGAGCTCATGAGAGTTGCTTGACAGTGGAGGCAGTTGAAGACCATGAAATGGCATGCCTTTGGCCATTGTTCTGATGACCCTAAAGCAGGAAATCTCACATTATTTTGCCCAGCTTGTCCTCAGCCTGGGATTAACATGTCCATGTCAGGGGATGACTCCTTTGATGAGTGAGTCCCTTTCATGACACGAGCAAACTTTGTGATAATAAGAACTTCAAGCTGGAAATACACTCAGTCATTTGTGATGAATGGAGATTTCAAAGCCGAACATCTGCATCCCATCAAGCCACATGATGAGGTTTGGCTATCCAATGGGCTGGGATTCATGGTGGGAAAGGACAGGTATAAATTGCATCTTGCAGAGGCTTCTGACACAGTGGAAAAATTGAGCTGCAACCATCACCAGGCTGTAAATCAGGCAAATGCGGTTTGGCACAAGCTTGAGTGCATGGGCATTAGGGGGGTGGCATGTGCCCAACATGGTTGCTTTACCCCTCACTCAATGGTAGATTTTCTGAAAGGTGAAAGGCAAGCCAAACATGCAGTTCTACTGTCTAGGGATAATCATGCATCACTTGCAGACAAATGAACATGGACTATGCCCCTTGCGAGGCTGCCTGGCACAACATGGAAGGCATCACCAGGGCCATCACCTTCTACAATATCAACTGTCAATACAACAAGCACTTTCAGGATCAGGTGGATCAAAGCCAATTTCTTGAAATTGTCCTGGAACTTATCATCATTCCTGGAATTGGATTGTGGCATGTGCATGGCCATCAAGACAGCTGCTATGTCTGGTATGCATTGAATTTCATTGAAGGCATCAGCCAGATCGACAGAGAGATCATGGAGACCCTATGGGCATGTCTCAACCTGATTTCCCCTGCTGCTCAGGGAATGTCATCACCGCATCAACAGGAATATCTTGATTATCAGATGAATGATTCTAATTTCTGCAAAATGATCCACATGAAAAGGACTCTTTGCCATGGATTCACTTGGTCTGCTCTTATGCATCTCAGAGAGGGATTCGATGCAGATGATGATCCTGATGACTTCAACCTAGATATTCTTGATGATCTTGAAGATGACCTGGCAGATTTTACTGAGACATCTGATGTATGGACAAACACCCCTGAGCTCACTATAATTCCATTGCCATCAAACCTCAGGGTTGATTGATGCAGACTCTGTATGGCAGATGATCTGATTCTGCTGGAGATGTCGCTTCATGAAGGGCAGGCTAATGATGCCCTTCATAATCTTTGCATTCATTTGTGCAACAAGGCTATCCTGTTCCAAACAACAGTCAGGCAAGCCAAATCCCAAGCACTGAAAACTCAAGCTTGGTCCCAGGTGACATCTATGCAGCAGGCAGTATCCCTCCATGCCAGTATATATATGAGGACCAGGAAGCAAATGATACAACTGGAGCCAGAGCAAGACCAGCTTCAGAAATACAAACCCCTGCTCTATGAGCAGCTCAAAGTCAGCTCTGCCATTGGCGATCCAAATGCCTGAGGTCAGCAAAATGAGTCTCTTGCCTGGTTCTGGTCCATTGAAGTTGACTTGGGGGGTCCAAACCACTCATGGAATGAGGAATGTGAGTTCCAGCATGCTTGACATTTCCTGCCATGACCTGACAGGACCCATCCAAAGTTTACCAAGTTCATTGGCTCCGGGCAAAGGCACTGCAGGATCAATGGAAGGAAGAAATAGAATTGGTCCAATTGGAGATGAATTGGACATGCAACTTTTTCTTGTGGAAAGCAGGCCAATGGGGTGACTGGATGCAGGAATCATTGGTGAAAGATCTTTCAGGGCATGCATGCTACTCCAGAAGGCAATCCCACATGTATTCATTACTGGCACAGGATGCACAGGCAGCATTTTAAGCCCTGCAGACAGTGTCAATGGATGCTGATGATGAATGAATATGTTTTGCTGATGATTTGCAAAACCAATTTCCACCCAAAACCTGAGTGCCAGGAATTGTCTGGGTCAGTCCACCCAATCTTGACTCCTGGGAATTGTCCAGATCAGCCCATGTCTGAGTTTGAATTTCTTATCCATCCATCAGTGACTGCTATCTGCATATCTGAAACAACTGTCATTGTCATTGCCAGTGTCATAATCCTGCATCAATCATGTCTGTATCTGCTGCATCCACTACTCATACTGAAACTTCTGGTAATCATTACCAACCCCTCACCCTGGACATAGCAGATATTTCTTGTACATTGGAAATGGCTGCATCATGCATCCGTGCATGTATCTCCCAATATCAGAATGAGGCTGCCAACAGCAATGTTCCCTCTGCTGCCTGGATCATGCACTTCAAAGCTGGGCTGCAATGGGAGATCAGTGTAAGTGACTGATGACCTGATGACTGGTGATCAATACTGATATTTCCAACAGACATTTGTTACCCCTCTCCTGCAGTATTCAGCTGCAAGGCACATCATTTCTGTTGTTCCAACCCCAGTCACTCATATCCTTGTATTGTTTCCCATGCTCACCTGGAACACAGTTCCAGATGACATTTTTTCATCCCACCTCTGTCAGTTTCATGATGTTGCAGTTCTGGGTCATCCCTCCCAGATTGTGTCTGACTATCATGCTCCATGGTGGATCAGAGACAACACAATCCCAAATGAACCATGGTAATGGAATCAGATAATGGCTGCCTGTGTGTTTCACTACCAGCATTGGGAGGTAAGCATGTTACACCATGTCCTTGAGTGATGACTCATCTGTTTCAGTCTTGGATTGAGGATGATGGTTTGGTTCTTCCTGAGCAGGTGGATTACACTTCAGTTCTATCACTGATGGGACTCAGGTGGATTAGAGAATGCCTAGTTGCATTGCATGAGAAGCAAAGTCAGGGCATCCATGAGAAGATGGCAGAGGTGAAGGTGTACACAGAGATGCTAGAGAAATTGAAGAGAGGCAGAGGAGAGCAGTCCAAATGACTCAGTTAGCTACATATGGTGAGATCCAAATTCCATACATGATGTAAAATATGATATGGCATCCCAAAATAGTCCCACATCCAGAATATCAAGCTCCACATGTCGAATGCTGAATATCAAGCCCCAAATATTGAATACAGAATACAGAATGCTGAATTTCGAGTCCTGAATATGAAATACTGAGTATCAAATACCAAATACCAAATACCAAATGAATACCAAATGCAGAGTATCGAATACTCAGTACCAAATACTGAATGCTGAACACTGAATACTGAGTGCTGAATGGCGAATATTGAGTCCTGAGTACCAAATACTGAACATCAAGTGCTGAACACCGAATACCGAGTATCAAACACTGAATACTGATGAAACAAGAAAATAACAGCTGGCCTATAGATAGACACAACTATTTATCCTACTGAAGGTGTGAGTATGTAGTTCGACCTGAGAGGACTGCAATAGAAGAAATTTCCTTTAGTTAGTTAGTGAGGGAACACAGTAAGACTAGATGATGGAGGCAAAAGTTGCCACCATCAACAGTACCATGGCAGAACAAGATAATCTGAAAGTGAAAATGCGATGGTAAGGGCGCTTGTTAGCGACACTGAAATAGCGATAGTGGTAACTACTGAAGGTGAGTGCTAGTCCATGGTAACAATCAAAAACAGCAACAACAGTAAGAGTCACCGGTAGCGGTCCAAGACTCCATAAACAAAATCAAAGTTCTAAGAATGAGAGCTTAGCTCATAGTATCCCACAGCAACTTATAGTGGTACTAAGTGCCGATAGGTCGAAAGTTAAGGCAAAAACAAAGATAGAATTGCACAAAACAAAAGATTAATACTACAAGTGACTTCTACAGCTACCACAGACAGAGGAAGTGAAGTATGAAAAATATCTGAGAGGCTTTTTAACATAGTGCATGAGTGACTGGGATGGATAGGCAAGTATAGTAGCAAGAGTGCAAGGCAAACAGACTGAATATGTAATAACGCTGCTGGGTACTGCAGCACAAGGCATACATGTAATAGCACCTGCCATGGGATCAGTTTTGACAGTTACTAAATAATAGGCACCAAATGGGGCTGGATGGACTTAGGATGGACATGGTAGGATGACACAGTTTGGATGGTTGGTATGAGTGCTGCTTGACTTTCAGTTCCCTTGGCTATGATCTGAGATGTGTGTAGAATAGCTAGGACATGAGCCTAGCGGCAATATGGTTGCTACACTGAGTACCAGGTACTGAGTGTTGAGTTCCCAATGCCAAATATCAAGCACTGAGTACCGAGTACTGAATGCCAAGTATCAAATGCCGAACACCAAATACCAAGTACTGAACATCAAGTGCCAAACACCAAATACCAAGACTCTGCTGAGTGCTGAGTGCCAAGTGCCAAACACTGAATACTGAGACTCTGCTGAGTGCCAAGTGCTGAATATTGAGTACTGAGTACCAAATGCCGAGTACCAAATGCCAAATACTGAGTATCGAGTACTGAACATCAAGTGCTGAATACTGAATACCGAGACTCTGCTGAGTGCCAAGTGCCAAATATTAAGTACTGAGTACCAAATGCTGAGTACCAAATGCCAAATACCAAATGCCAAGTACCGAGTACCAAATGCCAAATGCCAAATGCCAAATGCCAAATGCCAAATGCCAAATGC
>MU173009.1:118618-133160 GCA_016695475.1 Suillus decipiens
TTTTCAAGGCTTGGAGCAAGAAGCTCGGAGGCTGCCCACATTTCCTTCTGTAGGTACCATTTGATATTCAATATTCATCAAATAACAATATATACCACACACCTGGGTGGCATTTGTCAGGGTGTCCAGGGGGTACCATGCAATGATGGTACCATATATATCAAGGATTGTGGCAGGTTTGTCAATCAACATTGTGCCCTCATGACCAGGAGGACACCTCTCAAGCAACCTCTCCTCTACCTCTTCATTATGCCTGGTGTCCTTTGGGGATATCAATTTGCTATATCTTGCAATATCCACCTGCATCTGAACTGTCATGAAGGAATTAGAATGATCAAATTAATTTCCCAGATCTGCAGGAAGACTCACTGGGATTTTTATATGACTTTATTAGTATGTCAACCAAGCAATTGCATGCCATCACCAGATTGGTGTCTAGGTCAGGAGAAGGTATGACCAGGTCTCCTCCTGTCTTCTCTGCATTAAATTTCTGTTTGGTATATTCACATGCTTCATGAGTGACAGTCAGGACCCAAGTCCTCCATAAGGTTATTTGATCTTCAGAAGTGGAAGAAGCATTCATGATTGAGTTGATGGGGAATTAAACCCTGAATCCTGGGTGTCCTGACTTTGCTGTTACAGTGGGTGGAGATAGTAAGGATCAGATAAGGGAGCCCTTGGATCATATGAGCTTTCAAAGATTTATTATCATCCATTGCTTCATGAAATAGCAGATAATTGCAAGTGTCCTGGATATCCGATATTCCCTTCTCAAGACCTGGGTCTTGGAACTCGGTATGCTCCTGGAATTTGGTATGCTCCTGGAACTCGGTATGTCCCACCTGAATTTCAGTAGTTGGAACCTCTGGCTGGCATCTCATAGTGCAATGCAAGCTTTGCATGCTGATTTTTACATGCTACAGGACAATTTGAGTGCCATGAATGTTTATGTCAAGAGAGTACCTGCTTCTGCTAACACTCAGTATGCTTTACCCAAATTTCAGCAGTCGGAACCTCTGGCTGACTTCTCAGGGCAATGCAAGCTTCACATGCTGGTTGTCACATTCTGCAAGTCAACTCAGTGACTTTGAATTATTACATCCTCCAATTTGGATGATATACAACTACCACAGCGGATTATACACCTGGGCCTACCCATAAATATTATATGCCACCCCCAGCCCACCCACCTAATATAATATTTTATATAACATCCTCGGCCCACCCATCTAATATAATATTTTATATAACACCCTTGGCCCACCATCTAATATAATATATGATATATCACCCATGGCCTACCCATCTAATTTAATGTATGTCTGGGCCCACCTGGATATCTGATAACAAATACCCTTGGCATACCCATCCATCCGCACATCTACATTGGTACACTCATCTACATTATATTCAACTACCTCAGCCCATCAGTCTATAGAATATTCATGTACATCAGCCCACTCATCTACTCTACATATTCCCTACATTGGCACACCCGCTGTAAAGACTACAATCTAGCTAGGCTGATAGCAGACTACCACCTAAGCTAGTATATGTCAAGTGTCTTCCTAGCTGCTATACTTGCAGTGCAAGAACATTCGACCTGAGGGGGATGCTAATTGAATACAGTCCAAGTTGCCTAATATAGCGTGATAGGGGCTGATGATAGTGAGAAAGTTGCCGAAGTTGCCGAGATGGTTTCTGAGGGTAGCGTGATGTATGCTGAAGCTGCGCATGGCGTGGGAAAATATTACTAAGCAGCGGTGAAGCGGTATAGCAGTATAGTGAAGGTATTGCATGCAGTGAGATAAGGATTTATTGTGATTTTTGATAAGGATTGTATTTAGTATAATGATTGAAAACTATACTGAAAGGTAATAGTGACTTCTCCTACTGAGTATACAGTAGAAGGGTAGTGAAGTATTAGTTTCGGTAGGTAGGAATTTATATACCTAAGTAATAGCTATGGAGACAGAAGGGATAGGAAACCGCATAGTAGACATGTAATAAGGGTGTACTACATCTTACAAAACATAAGGCAAGGAATTTACATACTGGCACGGCTAGGTGGACATAGGACAGAACAGAATTCTTGAGCCTTTAGGTTGTCTAATGGGTCTCAGCAAGTCACAGGAGCTGCATGCAGCGCAGGAAATTTGCCATATGGTGGCCACTAAGCTGCAGTGAGGCTGCAGGAGCTCAGAATGGAGCCAGAGATAGGGGTAACACAGGTAAAATGAGCTTGGTAAGGGACAGAGAGGCTGAGGGGTATGGATAATGATATGAAAATACTTTGGGCTTGATACCTATATGAAATAGGGTTATACAAGCCTATAGCGAGTTTGACTGGCACACTGCCTCCATTGGAAATAATATTTCTCCTGGCCCATCCATCATAATCGAAGATATACTGAGATGGGCCCACCCATCTCCATTGGTAATGATATCCCCCTGGTCCTCCTGTCTCCATCAGAAATAATATTTATCCTGGCCCATCCATCATAGTCGAGGATATTTTTACCATGGGCCCATGATCTGCTGGCTGTATTAGACAGGATATTATGCATGTCCGCTGACTTGTATAATATGGAGATGAGTTACTGTAGTATGTGGAAGGAAAGGGTTGCCAGTTCCACTGAATCAAGGAGTGCAGCAGTAGGTTTGGATTTGTGGTGTAAAGACTACAATCTAGCTAGGCTGATAGTGAACTACCCCCTAGACTGGTATATGTCAAGTGCTTGCCTAGCTGCTATACTTGTAGGACAAGGACATTCGACCTGAGGGGTTGCTGGTGGATATATCCTGCCTAATGCTAATGCAAGACATATGATACTACTATTAGATGTTGCTGAAGGTAGCAGTAGTGATGCTGCTGATAGTGCAGTGAAAGCTGTTACAATCACTGTACGCCCCTACTCATTTCTTTCTTGCTTATGTCACTATTACCTTATTGGTTGTACTCTTACACGGTCATATGACCTCTATGTTTCTCTCACAGTCACTTGACTGTACGTTCGTGTCTCGTTCCATTCTATTCCATGACATTCCATCGACATCATCATTCTATGATGTTCCATTACATTCTATTGACTCACATCATTGTATACTTCATATGGTCAACTACCATATCTATCTATCTCAGACCTGCCCTAAAGTCCCTATGTACTTTAGTATTTAAAGGCCTTCCTGTACTTGTAGATTCCTCACTTGAATCTTACTGGGTTTTACCTGGAACATCCTTCACTAGAGCCTCTCAACTCTAGTCGTCATTTGAAGTCGTCTTTCTAAGTCTTAGCACTCCTAAGTCTTAGCCGAACACGATTATATTCAACTCAGCTAGTTCCATGTAACTCACACATAACTATCTTTGTCATCTGACAGCGTACTACTCTTTTGTAGTTAAAGTGCTGACTCCGTTGTCAACTGCTGTTCTCTTTTGAGCCGTCGCTCAATGAGCCCATCCCAGTCGTAACAAAAGCCATAGATGCTGATGCTAAGCGTGCTGAGGATAATGATTACTGATGATGCCAACAATACCAATGGTACCGAGAGAAGTGCTAACAATGAGTGGGGTGACAGCATATACCAATGACTATGATAGCATTGTATGCCAAGGGATAGCGAAGCTTGCATGAAGAGCGATGGCGAGATTGCAATGATAGCAATGATAGCAATGATAGTGACGAGTATAGTGGGATGGCAAAGACCATTAAAGAACTTAGAGATAATAGATTGCAAAGAAGATGTATTCAAATAGCAGTAGCAGTAGCAGTATGGGGATCCTGTCAAATGAGCGATATAATGTAAGATAATGAATGGAAACTTCAGTGCATGAGTAGTGCACTAAGGATAAAAGGTGACTTCTCCTACTGATGTATGGCAAAAGGGGAGTATTGTACAGAGAAGAAGTCAGCAGCTTTTTATCATATGTCATAGGTAAGCAGAATCAATAGGTGAGAACAGTAGCAAGTAAGTGAAACTTAGCCATAGTGATATGTAATAGCGCTGGATGTACTGCGGCACACATTCTACATGTAATAAGGCTTGCCATGGGATTAGCAGCAGTAGATGGGAATAAACTATGCACCAAATGAAACTAGTGGGCATGGCATAGGCATTTGATGGGCATCAGTTCATGGCTTGATGCTACAGTATGGTAACTGGCAAGAGTGCAGCATCCTCAGTAACCATGTATATCAATAGCAGTAGGGTTAGGGGTGGTTGTGCTATGCAGTATAGGGACTAGACAATTATGGAAATGAACCTATGCAAGGCCAGCACCAGCTGGACTGTCACAGCAGACTGGATGTATAGCAACACAAGTTTTACCCTCATCATCTGAGAGAATAGTGGAAGGCATAGGGCCAGTTCAACAAGGGGAAGATGAGTAAATATTATATTATCAGCCATTTTGTAGCTAGTTCAATCATTTTGGATGATCAGATGCCTGATATTGTGGAGGGAAGAGACATACCATGTTCCTGGGATTAAATACTGATATATTTGGAATTTTTACAAGTTTGAGACTTTATTTTGGATGATCAGATGCCTGATGTTGCAGAGGGAACAGAAACATACCATGTTCCTGGAATTAAATACTGATATATTCAAAATTTTGACAAGTTTGAGACTCCACTTTGGATAATCAGATGCCTGATATTACAGAGGGAACAGAGACATACTGTGATCCTGGAAGTAAATACTAATATATTCAATGAGTTTGAGACACCTGTATACATATTTTGGGAGTAAGATCAAAGCCAGAGAACATAGTGCCAGATGCAGGAACCAATTTTGCCTTGAATAATGATTTTGCCTTGAATCAAATGCATTCTATTGTTATGTAAATGTGTGACTGAAATAGTATACAAAGCTGTGGCCCAAGCCACTGGCTTCTGGCTTTACAGAACCATAGACCAGGCCAAAGCTTTGGTTAGGCCATGACTTTGGCCTGGCTTTGGCTGGCCCACAGCTTGAGGCCAGGCCATGCTGTCATATTCCATACATCTGATCTCAGATCCAATCAGATCAGATCCAATCCAATCCAATCGATCCTGCTTCTATCCAGACCACAGATCCGATCCAGGTCACCCATTCAAAACCCCTAGCTTCTTGTGTTCTAAGTCCACTGTGCATACTTGCTTCTATCTCCTTTTGGTGATCTACCTGTACTGGTGTCCCAGCTGTGTATATTCCTGTCCTGCTTACTGATCCATTACCTGTGCTTCATATCCGACTCATGTTTGCTGATCTGCTGCACATTTAATAATAGACTTCCATTATACTTTGTGCATAGCCCTCTGGTCCCGGACTCGCTGATTATCCGTACTATATACCTACAGTATATAAACTGCATGTACAACTCTAGAGAACCTTAGTTCGAATATCATCTTAGATTCTGCTCATTCCATTCATCCGAACTTGATCCTCTTCTAGCTCTAAGTATCTTCCAAGACTTAGGATTGATTCCTACAGTCTACACTTCCGACTCTACCTTTGGTAGTCTATATCTGTTAGTTTCTAGCATGGACCTTGTCTGCTACTAGCCTTATACCTTGAATCCATCTGTGCACTCTGGATACCCTTTGGACATACTCTTTCCATCCATATGTTTTCGGATATCCTTCAGACGTATCATATCTTATACCTTTGGACCCTCGGATCTGCTATGCAAGCACTTCCAGATCCTTGGACATATATTACTCTGAAATAAAGGGTAGTACTCGGGAAAGGGGCACAGTGTACAAACTGAGGCCAAAGCCCTTCGGATCTCTCACCTATTGAGTATGGTCTTAACACATGCACATCATAAAGAACAAGAGACCAGTACACTGTGCTTAAATAGGATAGCTATGCACACACAGACCAAGACTGCCTAAAGAGGCATGGGAAAGGAGACATGAGAATGTAAGTGTGTATCCTAAAGAGGAAGGCAACTATAGTACAGACATGTTGAGATGTATATTGTATAAGGAAAGGATGACATGAGCAGAGACATAGCGAAGAGAGAAAGAAAATGAATAGGGGGGCATACAACTGTAACAGGAATTGCAGGTTTTTTGTCAGCACACAACTTCTATTATTATCACCATATAGCATGGTAGGGGTGATCAGTGTCATATCAAGACTAATGTCATATAGCAGCTGACTGAGCTGAATCTGCTCATAGGCAGCATTAGAGAGGGAGATGTACTCTGCTTCAGTGGATGAAGTTATGACAACAGATTGTTTTTGTGAACACCAACTAATGGGGGAACCAAAAAGGTAGTAGACATAGCCCCCAATCAAATGGCTGTCATCTTTTTCAGATGCAAAATATGAGTCCAAGTACCCAATGAGTCCTTGATCAGATAAGCTGAAGGTCAGAGAATGATATGTGGTTCCATGAAGGTAACAAAGGAGATGGTGGAGCTGATGGGAGTGCTCTATGCCAGGGTTACTCAAGAATTTTGACAGTGTTGATACCATGTACACAATGTCTGGATGGCTAATGTGCATGAAAAAGTTAAGTTCTCCAACAACACATGCATATGGCATGTATGCAAATTGTTGCACTTTGGTTTGAGTGAAAGGTGCAGGTGCATTTGTCAAAGAGATGCCTGGGACCATGGGAGTAGACACTGGCCAACAACCTGACATCTGAGTCTCACTGAGTATTTGTTTGAGAAAGAAGGACTGGTTGATAGTGAGGAGCTTCTTGGAGTGATCACAAGTAATATGCATTCCTAAGAAATGTTGTTGACATGCACAAAACTGGTTTTGAGCATGGTCATAAAAACATAACACTACTTTACAAGCCCCGCTACACTTATAATATTGAAGCCAATTTTCTACTACATTACAATAATTTACAATGCATTTTTTGATGAGCAAATGGACTTATAACATAAATAATTACTCATCTGACTCAATAATGTGCATCAAAACCTTTAAATCTGATGACTAGTCAATTTTCCCACATATTTTATAATTTTTTCATACATTTTCCTATCTAATTATCTGAAATCAGTTTAACATCTTAACAATGAGGATTACATAATGTGCAGTTGTTTTGATTTCATAGTGACAAATTTGGACAGTTCCAAGATAGTGGTAACCATCATTTCAACATCTGAACATCCAAGCATATGAGTCATACCAAGTCATTTGGAGTCAAGCCAAGTCATTAGGAATCACTCTTATAATGACTCACTCTGAGTAATCATGAATCATTTTTCTAAATGTAGAAAATGCATAGTTACTGGTAGAATAGTATATAAGGGGCCTAGTTTTCCCCTCTGATAGTAAGAATCCTCTTTTTTGTGAAAAAGTCCCAAGTGTGAATTGAGTGAATATTAGTTTATTCCTTCACTCCTTTGTCATCATTTTCCATGATGTTCTGGCTATTTGAGATAACTTCTAAATAATCTTTAATTACACTAGCTAACACATAGTTGTTAGTTGTCTAGTGTAATTCCACTTCACTCTCTTTGCAACATAGGAAATCAATTTTGTGGGAGAATTATCTTCATTAATTGAGTGATAACAAATAAGGCTCATACTTTAGTCAATAATATTAAGAGCCTGGCTTACTTTAAGACTATGTTAAGAGGACATACTCTGTTCTGATTCTGTGTCATACTCATTGTGAGTGCCTGAGTAGCAGAGAAGTTGGTTTCGAGGTCATATATTGATTGATTTGATTGTATCTGATTTTTAGTTTGCTCTTCTAATTGTGAGGATAAGAAGTAGTCAAGAGATATATTGTGAAATATTCTTATACTGTCAATTTGTTAGTTGTAACATCATAGCACTGCATCAAGCCAGTTATCAATTCAGTTACACTCCACTCTGTCCCATTCATTCTTTCAAGTTGCCTAAGCACTGCATCAAGCCAGTTACTGGTAATCATTCTTCTTATTTGCCTAAGTACTGCATCATGCTAGTTAACAGTAATCATTCTTTCTAAGCTACCTGAGTACTGCATCACACCAGTTAATGGATACAAACCCCTGAGATTTCCCAAACCATTTCAATCCTTTTAGTCAATTGTAAATTGCTTGGAAAAACAACTGCAATTTTGTTTCTGCATCTCCAATGAACACCACATTATCAACCATTGGTAATTGTCTAAACCATTGACTGTGGAAGGATTGTGAAACCTGGTGAATTCCTTACCAATCACATCCTAGTAAGACATTGTGCTTCACCAAGGTCCTTCATTTCAAAATGTTTGCTCATCTCCAACTTAAAACCATTAAGAAAACCCTGACAATTTGATGCAAGCAGCATGTTGTTGACATAAACAAGGAGCCAAATAGTCTTGTCATCCTTGCGCAGGACATATAGACTATATTCTGCTTCACTATGAACAAAATTAAAATTTTCCTTTTGTAAGAAGTCATTGAGTGTCTTGTTCCATTGGCGACCAGCTTGCTTGAGTCCATAGATGGCCTTGAAAAGTTTCCAGACCCAATCTGGGTGCTCAGGGTCTTCAAAACCTGGAGGTTGACACATGTAGATTTCTTTGTTGAGTTGGCCATTGAGGAAAGCAGTTTTCACATCCATTTGATCAAGTTCAAGATCAAACTTAGTTACCATTGAGAGTAATGCATATACAGTGTCATATTTTGCAATGGGAGCAAAAGTATTGGTGTAGTCTAGACCCTCAATCTGTGTGGAACCTTGTGCAATGAGACAGGCCTTATGATGGGAAATTTTGCCATTTTCATCATACTTATGTGAGTATACCCACCATGAGCCAACTGCTTTCCTGCCTGGTGGGAGTAGTGTTAAAACACCCACTCCTTTCTCTTTCAATGAGGCTAATTCTTCAGTCATTGCACTTTCCCAATGGCCAAAATCTGTTGACAAGCATCCTGCAGCTATTGTCTTTGGAGGGAGCTTCTGTCCATCAATCCTGTTGTTATCCATCGAGGATGCCTGTCTTGTGGAGTGTTCAATGATGACATTGGGGGTTGGGGTAGTACCACTACATATTTTGTTCTTCATCAATTGTCTTTTCAATGGTAACTGGGACATAGGTCCAATGCCACTGTACTGAAACACTATTGGTTGGGATGGCAACAGATCTTGGAACTGGCAGTTGTGTGTAAATGTGTTGGTGTGTTGAACATCACAGCTCAGGAGATGGTACTGTTTCTACTGGATCCTCAGTAGTAGTAATGGAAAGAATGTTGTTATTTGACTGTGGAAATGGTTGTGAAGGTTCAGGGATGAGAGGAGCAGAATCTGGAAGTACTCCCACTGAAATGGTACTGGGTCCTGTAAGTGTGATTTCAGAGGTGTCTTCTGATGTTGGCAAAGGGCATGGCAATGCAGAGGTGAAGTGTTGCATTAGGGTGTGCTGATTGTACAATCCAACAAGAGATGAAATAACTGAATTGGGTGTACCATAGAAGAGGCTTTCATCAAACTGGACATTCCAGGAGCATACCGTTTGTCAAGTTGCTGGATCCCATAAAAGATATCCAGCATCCTTGACATGTCCTAATAAAAAACACTGTCTTGGGACAAATTCATATTTGTGGTGATTGTCATCTGGGATGTGAGCATAGGCAAGGCAGCCAAATGGACATAAGTGCAAGACATCTGGCAATTCACCATAGAAGAGCTCAAATGGTGTCCTGTTGTCAGTGGCTGATGACAGAAGGAAATTTTTGATGTAAGCTGAGTTGAGGATAGCATGACCCCAGAACAAATGAGGATAGCCACTTTGGTGGTGAGCACTTAATGCTCAAGTAGCAATTGTCTGGTGCCTGTGTTCTGCAACACCATGTTGTTCAGCTGTGTATGGCATTGTAAGTTGATGTTCAATTCCCTTACTGTGCAGAAGCTTGATGATTGTGTGAGAGATATATTCACCACCATTGTCACTACAAAGGTGTTTGACTCACTGTCTTGACTGGTTCTCAATCCAGGTGATATATTGCTGAAGATGAGAGTATACCTCACTCTTGTGCTTTATGAGGTAAACAGTCAAAAAGCATGAAAAATCATTTGTGAAAGCAATGAAAAATGTTTCACCAGATAGCATTGTAATATTGATGGGTCCCCAGACATCAGTATGAATAAGCTCTGCAATGTGTGTCACACAGTGCAAAGCATTGGATGGGAATTGCAATCATTTCTGCTTGCCAATTAAACATGAGAGACAGTCAATATGATCACCAGGTCCTGTGGACTTCTCTGAAAGATCAAGAGACAGTCCCATGACAACCTTCTCAGCTTTGCATAAGGTGGAGTTCACAGCATGGCCCATGTGCACATGCCATACAGCCAGTGGTAGAGGTGGAGTCAAAGTGGACCTGATGGCGAAAGCTGTATGAGTGTGCTTGGCCTGAAGATAGTATAAACCAGCAGAGCAATCCACATGTGCAATCACAGTTCTGTCAGCATGGTGCATTCGTCCTCCTTCAGCATCTGTTTTGAAGAAAATGCTCTCTAACACTAGAGCAGATACAGATATCAGTGTATACCATAGATCAGGTACATGGAGGAAAGGGAGTTCAATGGACTCATGTCTTCCATCATTGTCAAGTAGTATCATGATGAATCTCCAACCTGGGGCAAGAACAGTATTGTCATTTGCAAGTTTCACAATTAAGGGAGGGCTATAAGTTCTGTAACGAGTGAAGAGGGAGCAGTTGGATTCCATATGTGTAGTGGTGGCAGAGTCTACATAGAATGGAAAAGAGATAATGTTCATATTAGAAAGGCTGGCAGAGTGTGCAGGAAGATGAAGGAAGGACAGGATGTTGTCAGGTTGACCTGAAGTGAGAGTTGATATGTTAGTGCCTTGTGAGGGTGATGGAGGTACTAACATGTTGGCCAGGTCTGGCTTCACTAGGCAAGTGCAGCAGTTGTGCCAGATGTGGCCTGTGCATTTGCAAGATCCACATGTTGAATGCCACAAGAGTTCCCATTTATCTCCCTTTGATGCATCAAACTCCTTTGGCTTGGCACATTCAACAGGTTTACCTGCTTTCATTGCCCTAGCAGCCATGGCTGTGTGGTGTACATGCAGATTTGTGGAGCCAAAACTCACATAGTACTGTTCTGAGTTTCTGACTTAGCTAATTACACCTTCTAGCATTGGTGTCAGTGCTATGGAGTATGAGCTGAGATAGTGGCACATAGAAGTCAGGAAGGGCACACAGTAATGCTTGAACTAGGGTATATTCATTGCACTTCCACTCCACAGATTCAATTAAGCTTTGATGTCTGTGATTTCCTTAATGGTCTTGGTAAGGAGTTACTGTCAGAAGCCTTGGGAAGGTCAAAAACATGGCCCATAAGGCTCATAAAGTGGATGCCAACAGATGCCTGATACTTGTCCTCCAGTGCCTTCCAGATAGTGGCTTGGTTAGTGACACCCATGAAATGGATAAGGTCACTTGAATGTACCACTATACTGAGGAGTCCTGTCATATACTGGATTCTACACTCCACTTCCACTATAACATCCTGCTCAAATCCATATTTCCAGACGCATCCATCCAATCCCCACTCAATCCAGCCCACATATCCAATCCAATACATTCATCCAATCCATATCTGATCCATGTCCATATCTGCTCCAATCTGTGTCCATATCCAATTCATGTTCATATCCGAAACCATTTCCATGCACCTGCGCATTACCCCTTTTAGAATATACCTGTGCCACTGGCTCTCGGTCATCTCTGCCTTTGCCTCTTGGTCATCTCTGCCTCTGGCTATCGGTTATCTTTGCCTCCATCTCTATAAGTTATTCCAAACAAGTTTTATTTCCGAGTTCATAGCCTGATGTTTTGCTGTACTTACTATTATGTTTCTGACATAGCCTTGGACTATGCTTACTTACCTTCCAGCATGCTACCTACAGTATATAAACTCATAGTACAACACCTGCAGACCTCAGTCTGATCATTGCTTATATCCTTACTTATCCTGCTGTCTATATAACTCTGTTTCTGTTCTCACTTGGGCTCCAGCCCTCATAAGTCTCCAGCTCTGGACTATAGGAGTACTCCCTAGTCCAGAGCCTTGACTGTCTGTCATATAATCACCTTTGGACTTCGACCTATTGTAGTCCATCTTCCGTTCTACCTTCGACTCTACCTGTGGTAGTCTTCCTCTGTTAGTTTCTACTTCAGACCTTGTCCGAAGTAGTCTATACTCTCTCTACTTCACATCCAGACCTACTCCTCTATATTAGTCATACCATCGTTCCATCAATCCATCTGTCCATCAATCCATCCATCTATCCATACACCAATCCATCCATCTATCTGTCCATCTGTCTGTCTATCCATCTGTCCATCTATCCATCTGTCTATCTATCTATCTATCCATCCATCTATCTGTCCATCCATCTGTCCATCCATCTGTGCATCTATCCATCCATCTATCCATCTATCCATCATCCATCCAACACTCCGCTACTCCTACCTTTGGACCTTCGGATGTCCATACCTTTGGACCTTCAGACCACCTTCAGACCTTCAGACTCCTGGTCCTACAGTCCTATGGTCCTGTCCTATTCTATCCTTCAACCTATTATATAACATCCTTCACTTGTTCTACTCTGTGTCATATTCCATACATCCGATCCAAGATCCGATCAGATCCGATCAGATCCGATCAGATCCGATCGATCCTGCTTCTATCCGGACCACAGATCCGATCCGGATCACTCATCCGATGCGCTACAGCTTCTTGTGTTCTAAGTCCACTGCATACTTGCTTCTATCCCCTTTCGGTGATCTACCTGTACCGGTGTCCCGGCTGTGTATATTCCTGTCCTGCTTACTGATCCGTTACCTGTGCTTCATATCCAACTCGTGTTTGCTGATCCACTGCGCATTTACTAATAGACTTCCATTATACTTTGTGCATAGCCCTCCGGTCCCGGATTCACTGATTCTCCGTACTATCTACCTACAGTATATAAACTACATGTAAAACTCTAGAGAACCTTAGTTCGAATATCATCTTAGATTCTGCTTATTCCGTTCATCCAAACCAATCCATTCCCAACTCTAAGCATCTTCCGAGACTTAGGATTGATTCCTATAGTCTACGTTTCCGACTCTACCTCCGGTAGTCCATATCCGTTAGTTTCTAGTACGGACCTCATCCGCTACTAGCCTTATACCTTGAATTCATCCTTACATTCTGGATACCCTCCGGACGTACTCCTTCCACCCATACATTCCGGATATACACCGGACGTGCCATATCTGATACCTTCGGACCTTCGGATCCGCTATGCAAGCACATCCAGACCCTCGGATAAAGGTTACTCCTCTGTAATAAAGGGCAGTACTCAGGAAAGGGGCACAGTGCATGAACTGAGGCCAAAGCCCTTCGGATCTCCTACATATTGAGTACAGTCTTAACACTCTGGACTTTCTCCGAGTAGTCTTGTCATCATCCCCTATCATCCAGAAATAGTTCTGGCACATTCCTGCACTCATCTGGAAGTCCTTCAGAGCTCTATCAAGCTATCCTGCCCTAGAGGTTGTCTGGACTACATCCAGACTTCATCAGAACTCTCCCTAGGACTTCATCTGAAATTAAGGGGCAATACTCGGGTAAGGGGCACAGTGTATGAGCTGAGGCCAAAGCCCTTTATGATTTGTTAACCCTCCAAGCACGTCTCTAACAAGTCCCTTAGTTATACTTTGGCATTCTTGGAAAGAAATGACATCTGTGCTCACATTATATGCTGTGAGGTGCTTGTTAAAGTCAGTGTCTTTCTCAGTGGTGCCTTTGACTGGGCACTGAGGGCCCTTCTCATCACCAGTAAGGAGGCACCAAAGGTTGAAGAGCAAGAGCCAAAGGTCCATGGATGTTACCCATGAAGTGTAGTTAGAGCCATTGGCATCCAGAGGGGGGTGAGGAAAGGATGTTGGGATTCAGATGTTAGATGATGATATGGCAGACATTATTGATGTATTAGAATGATATGTCAATTATGGCAGCAATAGAATGGGGAGAGCAAGTGGGTATGGTAACAATCAGGTTGAGACAATGGGAGTCAATGGTGGTGACAGTAACAAAAAAATAAATAAGATCTGTGGGTCAAGTGGTGATATAGGGTGGCCTTGTTCCAGTTTAGTGTGATGGTCAAACACTCTGTGACCTGTCAATAGTCATTTTTACAAAGTTTACACCAAACCCCATCATTTCTGATGTTTCAGACCCTCGGACCTGCAGTTTCCAAGATTGCTGCACTTTGAAAACCTTCACACTTGTCCTCTCCATGTTCAGTCCAGTCCTAGCTAGCCTGTCACGAATTCCTCACACAAATCATTATTCTTTCCTCAATTTCCCTAAAGCACCTAAACCCAGCACTAAGACAAACCTTAACCCTACTGAAATCCCTACATCCGCTTCTATAGTTGAATTACCTGATGAAGATGAAGAGGTCTTTTATGATGCTATCAGATAAGATAAGATAAGATAGTATCATGTGACATATCATGTGACCACAGAATCTTCTAGAACATGATGTCATTATGATGTCATCAACAATGTCACAATATCACATCGTACA
>MU173009.1:134050-174060 GCA_016695475.1 Suillus decipiens
CTCCTTGTTCATGATAGACAGTCGCTTGTAAGCTTCGGCTGGAAGAGCACCTGTCCCTGGAGTTTTTCCCACTTGGAAGGTTCACGAAAACCTTTACATACATCCTCTTTTAGTCAGTAAATAGGGAAGCGCCTAGTTGGGTTGATTAAAGAACCCTTTAGGACCTGAGTACGTGGTAGATCCAATCAGATATCGGGGACTCAGTTTTCCATTTATGTATCCTTTTTCACACTTCTCTTTTCATCATCCTTCCTATTCGGGTTGACTGTTATGACTAGTCAACCACAGACATCAGTGAATCGGGTTCCAGAAAACAACTGGCACTATGTCTGCTCCTGAAAATGCACAAGAATTGGCTCAATACATCCAAACAATGGTATAGCAAGCACTTGCTCCCATAAATGAGCAAATCCAAAGACTCCAAGAACAAAACCAGGAATTAATAGGTCAAAATGAAGATCTAGAAACACAACTTTGTCTACAATGAGAAGAAATACAAGAATTAAAGACGAAAGAATCTACGAAACCTGGAGGAGCCCCAAAGATTGCCAAACCCACAGAATTTACTGGAGAAAAGGACTCCATTGATATCAAAACATTCTTGGCACAAGTTTCGCTTTACCTTTCACAATACCCTAATGCAACACAACAACAACATCTTTTGCTTCTCTTGTCATATCTAAAAGGAAATGCCAGAAAATGGGCAGAACCTTATGTCAAACAACAAGCTGCAGGAGAATTAATCTTTGCAACCTTTATGGAAGAATTTTCATGCATGTTCAAAGATGAGAACAAGGAAGCAAAAGCCATCCGAGAACTAGAGACCCTTAGACAAGGCTCTAGCACAGTACCCAAATATGTTGCATCCTTCAAACAGAAATCTGTTTTCACAAACTTTTCTGATTATGACCTTCACCTTAAATTCTGATCTGGCCTACAATCCCGAATCAAAGAACAACTTGCACATGTTGCACTCAAAGACAAAAATACTTTCAACAAATTAATTGAAAGAGCAGTAGAAATTGGGCAAAACTTTGAAGAGTTGGATGCAGAGAAGAAGCGAAACACCTGGTGGACTCCCAAGTCTACTAGTGCAGTTCCTTCTTCTTCAAGGGCTGGACCCAAGGACAGTGATGCTATGGACGTCGACTCTGGGAGATAATGAAACACTCCCAAACTGCAAGGGAAGCCAGGTGCTTTCAAATGCTACAGATGCAGTGGAGAAGGACACATGGCCAGAAACTGTAAAGAGGCACTGAAACCGCGCAAGTGAAGGCATCATCTGCCAAAGAAGAATCCAAAGCCCCAAAGTGGTTTGAGCAATGGCTTGCCTCTAAAGAAGGCAAGGGTTTTTAGAAGGGTTGAAGTCAGAGTCTGCAGACCTAGACCCAAACAATCATTTCTCTATCCTTTCTACTTTCGCCAATGTAACTGAAGTGTATATATGATCCAAATCTGAGCATTTTTATATTCTGGTTACATTGAAAGGAAAGAACAGACAAGCAGACATAAAAGCACTTGTGGACTGTGTGTTAGAGACGTGCTCGGAGGGTTAATGGATCATAAAGGGCTTTGGCCTCAGCTCATATGCTGTGCCCCTTACCCGAGTATTGCCCCTTAATTTCGGATGAAGTCCTAGGGAGAGTTCTGGTGAAGTCCGGATGTAGTCCGGACGAACTCTAGGGCAGGATAGCTCAATAGAGCTCCGAAGGACTTCCGGATGAGCGCGGGAATGTGCCGGAACTATTCCTGGATGATAGGGGATGATGACAAGACTACTTGGACAAAGTCCAGAGTAGAACAGTGAGGGATGTTACAATAGGATGGAGGATAGAATAGGACTGGACCGTAGGACCATAGGACCAAGGGTCCAAAGGTACAAAGGTACGAGGATCTGAAGGTACGAGGATCCAATGATCCGAAGGTATGAGGATCCGATGATCCGAAGGTCCAAGGATCCGATGATCCGAAGGTCCAAGGATCCGACAATCCAAAGGTACGAGGATCCGAAGGTAGGAGTAGCGGAGTGTTGGATGGATAACAGATGGATGGACAGATGGGTGGATGGATAGACAGACAGACAGATGGATGGATGGATGGATGGGTAAACGGACAGATAGATAGACGGATGGATGGACGGATAGATGGATGGACGGATGGACAGATAGATGGATAGGTGTACGGATGGATGAAGTGGTATAACTACTATGGAGGAGTAGGCCCGGATGTGAAGTAGAGAGACTATAGACTACTTTGGACGAGGTCCGAAGTAGAAACTAACAGAGGAAGACTACCACAGGTAGAGTCAAAGGTGGAGCAGAAGATGGACTACAATCAGATGAAGTCCGAAAGTGATTATAGGACAGAGAGTCAAGGCTCCGGACTAGGGAGTACTCCCATAGTCCAGAGCCGGAGACTTACAAGGGCTGGAGCCCAAGTGAGAACGGAAACAGAGTTATATAGACAGCAGGATAAGTAAGGGTACAAGCAATGATCAGACTGAGGTCTGCAGGAGTAGTACTACAAGCTTATATACTGTAGGTAGCATGCCGGAAGGTAAGTAAGCATAGTCCAAGGCTATGTCAGAAACATAATAGTAAGTACAGCAAAACATCAGGCTATGAACTCGGAGATGAAACTTGTATGGAACAACTTATTGAGACGGAGGCAGAGATAACCGATAGCCAGAGGCAGAGATGACCAAAAGGCAAAAGCAGGGATGACCGAGAGCCAGTGGCACAGGTATATCCTAAAAAGGGTAATGCGCAGGTGCACAGGAATGGTTTCGGATATGAACACGGATCGGATATGGACATGGATCAAATATGGATCGGATATGGATCGGACGAGTGTCTCGGATCAGATCTGGATTGGATGAGTGTCTCGGATCGGATATGGATTGGACGAGTGTCTTGGATTGGATCTGGATTGGATGAGTGTATCAGATCGGATATGTGAACTGGATCGAGTGGGGATTGGATGGATGTGGATATGAGCAGGATGTTATAGTGCAAGTCAAGTGTAGAATCCAGTATATGACACTGTGGTGCATCAACATTATTTATAAGTGAGAAATTTGTCAAGGACAATGATGTTTGATGTTGTAAATTATTGCATCCAATACCAGTCAAGAACATTGATGGATCGCTAAATGCCACTGGATCAATGACTCGCTTCACTGAACTAGGATTAAAGGTTGGAGATCATGAAGAGGAAAAAGCAGCCTTCATGGTTACTGATCTTGGAAGTGATGATGTTATTATTGGCATAGATTGGCTGAGATATCATAATCCAGAGATTGATTGGAAGGCAGGATGATTTTCTCTTTCTAGATGTCTGGTAAAGTGTGAATCTAAAAAAGAAAAAAGACAAAAAAATAAAGAAAAACGTAAATTCCAAAAAAAGGAAGACTTGCCAAATTTGATTCCCATAGAAGAGGAAAATGACAACGAAGGCATGGTGAAGAAGAGGGCAGTGGTTGAAGAAGTAGAAGATGAGGATAGTCCTGAGAATATCTGGATTAGGTACAAAGCTTCTATCGCCACAGAACAGAAGGTAGCAGAAGAAGCTACTAAGAAGAAGAAGTCAGTAGAAGAGATGGTTCCTGAATGGCTTCATGATTACCTAAGAGTGTTCTCAGAAGAGGAATCAAAGAGATTTCCTGAAAGGAAGAAGTGGGATCATGCAATAGATATCAAAGATGAGAATGATCTTCCACCGAATGCAAAACCATATCCCTTGTCACCTAAAGAGATGGACACACTGAAAGATTGGTTAAAAGCCAAAACTGCATTAGGACATATCAGAGATTCACAATCTCCTGTTGCAGCACCTTTCTTCTTTGTGGCCAAAAAAGATGGCAAATTACGACCAGTTATGGATTATAGAAAGCTCAATGAGAAAACAGTTAAGAATGCATACCCATTACCAATAACATTCAGATGAAAGAAGGAGACGAGTGGAAGGCAGCTTTCAAAACACCTTTTGGTCACCACAAACCAACTGTAATGTATTTTGGGTTGACAAACTCTCCAGCAACTGTCCAGACCATGATGAATGAAATATTTAGAGATCTTATTGATGGAAAGATGGTCGTTGTCTACATCAATGACATCTTGGTCTTCATAAATGGAAATAGAGAGCAACACCGAAGTGTCGTGCGAGAAGTACTCAAACGATTAAAAGAAAACGACCTGTTCTTGAAGCCTGAGAAATGTAGCTTCGAACAGTCTAAAGTTGAATTCTTAGGGGTTGATCGTGGAAAAGGGCAACATATCTATGGACCCTGTGAAAGTAGAAGGAGTACTAAAATGGCCTGTTCCCAAATGCATAAAAGATATACAAGCATTCATGGGTTTTGCCAACTTCTATTGAAGATTCATATTTGTGTTCTCGGATATAGCCAGACCAATGAATGATTTGCTAAGAAAAGATGTTCCATGGAATTGGACAGAGAAACAGCAGAATGCATTTGACAAACTTAAGAAACACTTTACAGAAGCTCTGGTCCTTGTTATGCCTGATGTTGAGAAAGAGAAAAAGAAAAAGATAGAAACAGATACTTCTGATTACACAACTGGAGCAGTTCTTTCTCAACTCATGAAAGATGGACTATGGCATCCTATTGCTTATTATTCAAAGTCAATGAATGATGCAGAACGTAATTATGACATTCATGACAAAGAATTATTAGCAATCATTCATGCGTTAGAAGAGTGGAGGCATTATGTGCAGGGAGCACCTCATCCTGTGGAGATCTGGACAGATCATAAGAATCTTGAGTATTTCATGATGAGTCAAAAGTTGACGAGAAGGCAAGCTAGATGGAGTTTGTTCCAAGTGGAGTATGAATTTACACTCCAACATAAGCCTGGTGTAGTCAATGATAAGGCCGATTGTCTGTCTTGGAGATCAGACCACAGAGGGGGGGTAGAAAACGACAATTCTGATCGCATTTTGCTTAAACTGGAATTTTTCAAAATCAATGCTGCTAAAAGAGGCCAAGTTCTTATCGAAGGAGAGAAATCTCTTCTGAAAAAGATTAGACAATGCACAGAACAAGAGCCTGAAGTAATGAAAGTGCTAGAATTGCTAAAAGCAGCACCGGTGCAATTGCGTAGAGGAGTCGAAGAATGGAATGTTGAGGATGGATTGGTGTTATTCCGAGGTTTAGTATACGTTCCAAATGATAAAGAAATCCGCCAAGAAATATTAGAGTTATTCCATGACTCACCACTGGCTGGACATCCTGGATGTGCTAAAACCTTAGAACTAGTTTCCAGAAACTGTTGGTGGCCTTCAATGATGAAGTATATCCATGATTACATAGATGGTTGTGATTGCTGCAGACAAACAAAGGTCTATCCCAGTAAACCAACAGGACCTTTACAGCCAAATGAAGTCCCAGAAGGACCTTGGCAAATGATCACATGTGACCTAATAGTGGATTTGCCAAAGAGTGAAGGGTGTGATAGCATTTTTGTTGTCGTTGATCCATTCATGAAACAAGCACACTTCATTCCTACCAACAAAGAAGTAGACTCAAAGGAAACTGCTGAGCTATTTTTAAAGAATGTATGGAAACACCATGGAACACCAAAGAAAGTGATTTCAGACAGAGGAACACAGTTTGTGTCCAAGTTTATGGGACAAATGTCAAAACGATTAGGCACAAAATGGTCTGCTTTGACCACCTATCATCCCAATACTGATGGACAAACTGAACGTGTAAATCAAGAAGTAGAACAATATTTATGCTTGTTCACCTCTTATAGACAGAATGATTGGGTATCTTGGTTGCTGATTGCTGAATTTTCACACAACAATGCAGTCACGGTGACAGGTCATAGCCCTTTCAAAGTTCTATATGGATATAATCCTGAATTCACAATATCTCCTAACTCCAACTCCCATATTCCTGCTGCCAATGAAAGAGTGAATCAAATGAAAGAAGCAAGAGATGATGCGCAAACTACATTGAAACTTGTCAATGAACAAATGAAATGGTTCTATGATAAAGGAGTAAAAGACGCACCACAGTATCAAAAGGGAAACAAGGTCTGGCTAGATGCAAAGAACATTAAACAATGTCGTCCAAGTCAAAAGTTGTCAGATTGTCATATTGGGCCCTTTGAAATACTAGAGAAGATCAGCAAAGTGAACTACAAATTGAAATTACTGGCCAACTATAAGATTCATCCAGTGTTCCACATCGAATTACTTACTCCATACTATGCATCTTGATTGATCCCTCATTCTCAACCCACCCGACCACCTCCTGACATAGTTGACAATCAGGAAGAATTTTTTGTAGAAGAAGTATTAGATAGCCGTTTATTCCGAGGAAAGCTGCAATACCGAGTAAAATGGGAAGGATATCCGATTGAAGAATCGACATGGGAACCAGAAGAAAATGTTAAGAATTCCCCGATTGTGATAGTGGAGTTTCACAAAAAGAATCCCATGGCGGCTAAAACCAAACGAATTCAAGGCTCTATACTTAATTTGGATGATTTCAAACAATGGAGAGCGCATAACATTCAACCATCATACATTTGCGATGATGCTCATCCTAGAGAGGGAGTAATGTCACGAATTCCTCACACAAATCATTATTCTTTCCTCAATTTCCCTAAAGTGCCTAAACCCAGCACTAAGACAAACCCTAACCCTACCGAAATTCCTACATCCACTTCTATAGTTGAATTACCTCATGAAGATGAAGAGGTCTTTTATGATGCTATCAGATAAGATAAGATAAGATAAGATAGTATCATGTGACATATCATGTGACCACAGAATCTTCTAGAACATGATGTCATTATGATGTCATCAACAATGTCACAATATCACATCGTACAATTCCCTTTTCTATTTTCTGATTGGCTAGCAGTTTCAGACTCAGTTTGTATCTCAGTTTCAATATGCCTATATAGTTAGCTAGTTTTGCTGTAGTAGTTCTTTTGTTACAATCATGTATGCCTCTATTCATTTTCCTTTGCTATGTACGCTTTCCTCTCTTTCTTGCTTACTTCATCATTCCCTTGTATATCACTTGCGCCCACAGTCACTTGACTGTACGTTCATACATGACTCATCCTGACTTGGCTCCATCTATGACTCATTCTGACTCTCTATGACATCATATGTTCAACACATTGTTACGAACTGGGGTAGTTCTGAACACGACTGCCGCAAACAAGCAGTGTCAAGAGTCATGGGTTCATAGTACTAGCTGGACGAAGGCCTAGCACTTGATCAAGGTAAGCAGCGAAGACAGTCGAGTGCCAGAGAGGACTAGACTGGCTGAACTGAATACGTTCTACAACACTAAGGTAGTTCCAAGTAGTGTTACATGGAACTAGCTGAGTTGAGGCAAGTAAGTTTGCTTTAGACTAAGACTTAGGTGTGCTAAGCTTAGATACAATCTTAGACAACTAAGGATTGGGGGTCCTTAGCAAAGGAAGAATCCAGGTAAAGCCCAGTAAGATTAGAATGAAGAAATACAGTATATCTACGAGCATTTATATACTAAAGTGAAAGAGGACTTTAGGGCAGGCTTGTCAGATATAAGTGAGCTACGTAACCAAAGAAGGAAGGCAGCTAAAGTACAACGTGTTGAACGTATGATGTCATAGGAGTCAGAATGAGTCATGTATAAATGTACAATCAAGTGATCGTGGGCAAAAGTGATATACAAGGAAATGATGAGATAAGCAAGACCGGAGGGAGACATAAGCAAAGGAAGGAAAATAAGTAGGAGCATACGTCAATTGTAACACATGTTGTACTTCTAGCTGCCTCCTCCTTTGGGTTATGCAGCCCATTTATATCTGACAAGCCTGCCCTAAAGTTCCCTTTTACTTTAGTATATAAACACTCATAGATATACTGTATTTATTCATTCTAATCTTACTGGGTATTACCTGGAACTTCCTTCACTAAGGACCCCCAATCCTTAGTCTTCTGAAATCGTATCTAAGCTTAGCACACCTAAGCTTTAGTCTAAAGCAAACCCTTGCTTCAACTCAGCTAGTTCCATGTAACCACACTTGGAGCTATCTTTGTTGTAGCCGAACGTATTCAACTCAGCCAGTCTAGTCCTCTCACCGGCCTAGCCTGTCCTTAGTTGCTTGCCTTGATCTACGGTAGACCTTCATTTGGCTATCGTACAAACCTTTGCTTGTTTGCATTGGTATATGAAACCATGACTCTAGAGGCCTCTCATTTGCAGCAGTCGTGTTAAGAACTATTCCAGTTCATAACATCTTTAGTTCAAACCTCTTGTATCTACATAGAGTAGCAACCAGGCATCACTGCTCATACTCTTCTTTGTTGTGATAACCTTCATTTGAGTCCTAGTCTCTGCCCTAGTCTTAAGTGATTTAAGAGGTTGTGACATAGCCCCACTGGTGCGTAGTCATTGATATTTCCATTCCTGATCATCACACTGTGTTATTACATGTATTCTCACAAGCCACAGTACCTTATGGCTTATTACATAGAATTTCAGACCCAAAGCAGACTTGCCTAGTTTCACCTATAGTACTCTAGACTTTCACATAGCATGTTATAAGAGACCAGTAGACACCATTCCACACCATCTCATAGAAGGGGGATCACCACAAATACTTGGTCCCTGTCTAACAAGCCATAGGCAGGCAATATCATAGTCATTCATTACCCTCAAGTGAAACTCCTATCCCATCATTATATTGACCCTCCCTAAACATATACAATGACCCCAAGTACTAGCACTTCCTTGTCATTCTCTCCACCATTACTGACCCCAGACCCAAAATTCCCACACATTAGACATCCCATATAGCCATCAGATTTGACTGTAGAGCTTCAGACTTTCATGTCCCATATAGTGCACACTTTCTTTTACTTTAATAGACAGCAGATCTCTTGGGTTGAATATTCTTGTCTTACAAGTGTAGCAGCTGGGCAAGGCTTTGACATATACTAGCTGGAGAGGTAGTTTGCTATCACTCTAGCTAGATTGTAGTCTTTATATCAGGCAATAATTGATGGCTCAGAGAAGAATGAGTGAAGCAAAAACAAGTGAAGTGTCCTAGTCTGAGCCAAGGCTCATAACCTGTCAAGGGTGATGAGGCTCAGACTAAGAAGCTAGGAATGGAATGTACTCAGTCTTGGGTTGAAAGACCAAGATTAACTATGGATCATACCTAGGAATAGAATGGACTAAGTAGAGTAGTAGTCGGTAAAGGATAGTGTAGAGAACATAAATCAGAAGGCTCATCTCAGTTTTGGGCTGAAAGACTGAGGGAGATTATTTGATGGTGTGAGGAATTAATATGCTGATTGGGATGGAGAATCAATGAGGAACATGTAGGATGCATGGTAGAAATAGTGATTGTGTATGTAAAAGAAAAGGTGAGATATGTATATATAGATCATATCTTGATACCCATGAGTGCAGAAGAGAAGCCTCACTGGTATTTTGAGGAAGCTTTTAGTTCATGGTGTGGCAGTCAAACTTGCTATAGGCTCACATGACCCCATTTTCATATAGGTATCAAGCCAAGAGTACTCCCCTATCATTATCCTTACCCCTCAGCTTCTCCATCCCTTACCAAGCCTAATTTACCTGTGTTACCCCTATCTCTGGCTCCATTCTGAGCTCTGGCAGCCTTACTGCAGCTTAGCGGCCACCCTATGGCAATTTTCCTGCGCTGTGCGCAGCTCCCACAACTTGCCGAGACCCATTAGGCAACCTAAAGGCTCAAGAATTCTGTTCCATCCTATGTCCACCTAGCTGTGCCAGTATGTAAATTTCCTTGCCTTATGTTTTGTAACATGTAGTACATCCTTATTACATGTCTACTGCATGGTTTTCCTATCCCTTCCATCTCCATTACTATTACTTAGGTATATAATTTCCTACCTACCGAGACTCGTACTTTACTACCCTTCTACTGTACACTTGGTAGGAGAAGTCACTATTAACTTTTGGTATAGTTTTCAATCCTTATACAAGATACAATCATTATCAAAAATCATAATAAAATCCTTACCCCACTGCACACAATACCTTTGCTATACTGCTATACCACTCTACCACTGCTTAGTAATATTTTCCCATGCCACACACTGCTTTGGCATACATCATGCTACCCTCAGAAACCATCTCAGCAACTTCAGCAACTTTCTTACTATAATTGGCCCCTATCACACTATTTTAGGCAACTTGGACTATATCAACTAGAATCCCCCTTGGGTCAAATGTTCTTGCTCTGCAACTATAGCAGCTAGGCAGACTTTGACATATACTAGTCTAGGTGGTAGTCTGCTATCAGTCTAGCTAGATTGTAGTCTTTACAATGGTTCAGAACTGTTTGGGAAGATCTGAACCCATGGTCAAACTGTCCTAGAAATACTGGACCATGAACCTCACTTCAGTTCAGTCCACCCAAAATGGGGGACCATGGACCAAACCATGGATGAACCTGACCATTCATCAGGTTCAAACCACGGTTTGAAACTGGACCACAGCAGCACTAGGGCCACCCATGGTAGCATAATTACATCATGCTATACAGACTTTAGTGTTGTTGGCAAAACTGCGCTATTGTGCCACACCAGTTGTGCCATTTTGGCAATTGCCAGCAATATCTCGGGGGTTCTAGCAAAACTTGGCACAACTAGTAGTAGTACCAGAGGTCCAAGGCACAACTTGGACAAGCTCATCACAGTAAATTCACCATCAATCTACCTATTAGATCACAGTAACAATATTACCATCATTTGTTCAAGTTGAACCATATCATTTGCACCATCCTCAGGCTGCACTTGGGACTCATCTCAAAATACCTACCAAAAAACATCCAGTGCTAAGGCTGTATTTGATCGTGAATTTCATGCCATATTCATGCTCTTGCCCTTTTCTTACATCCAATATGCCGGAAACTCGCAGTGTCTCAAGCTGCCAAGAGCTGAACGTTCGAGCAGATGTGTATGGCCGCACTTGACATTGCAAAACAATGGCGCTGGGATGGGGATCGAGCTGTCAAACTTGTCGAGAATCTAAAGCAGTATTACCAATGCAAAGGCCCGTTTGCAGGTGATCAAGCTAATGAGAAGGATTGGTGGGAAAATCTCCCGATATCTGTGAAGACGTACCAATTGAAAACACTCGCGATCACCTTATTCTCAGTTGTCCCTCATGCAGCAGATGTCGAACAACTATTTTCGAATCTGGATAGAATCCAAAGTATCAAACATTGCAACTTTACAGTTCGCACTTTCGAGACCCTTGAAAAACTTCGTAACAACTATTCCTATCATGTCCACTAGCGTGCACTTGCTGCTGGCCAACCAGTCCGTCAAAAACATGCACATATCCACACTCGGAACAATGGTGGTATTAACATGGACCTGGCAATGGATCTTGACACAAATTTTGCATGGACACCTCCTTTGGTAAGCCAGAGTCAGGCTGACGACGAGCTGGATGGGCTTTTGCAGAATGACCATTGGTTATTGATCCCCAGCTGGAAGGGTACGAAATCTTGGCGGGAAAAGTGTATGACCTTGCGGAGTTGGAGGAGGTTGACAAAGGAATTATGCCTGCGGCTTTCAAAGACGATATTCAGCAGGTGGGATTTGACTTGAATGATAATATATCTTGGGATGTGCAGTCTCTGTTAACTATGAAAGGTGTCTCGTGAATGTAATAATCGCTAGTATCACTATGAATTATCATGAATCATTGTCACGTGCGCCTGGGAATTCGGTGCGCCAAGTGCCAGTTGTGCCGGCACTTGGTCAAAACTCAGCCGAAAGTAGTTTTGCCCCCAGCACTAGCTATACTTCCCATGGCTACAATATCGAGGACTCATCAATTCTCTGATGACATTCTTCCGAAACGTCCACTTATCGATTCACCTGATTAGTTACTACGAAAGCTCGGACAAACGTTTCCCCGAACATTTCTTCTATGGTTTCATACATCCCAGGGAACGCAGAGTTGAGATTAAACTCGCACGGAATATAGGATCTGTTGTCTTCTCTGAATGATTTATCATGGCTTCCGATATTGCGTACTTCATGATTTGTTATTCCTGCCTCGCTCGTGGCTTCAGGGTTCCCTAACGACAGGATCTTCAGCCTGTATGACGGTCACCAGTCTATCGGAAATGGTTGCAAGCCCGAGTTGGCAAATGAGGTCAGTTCAACAACTCGAATTCAATCGTCTCGAGACAACCCTGGCAATGCTTGCCACAGAAACCTTGGCACTGACGTTCTACCATGAGGGCATCTCTTTGGAAGTGAACATAATGCAAACCAATGAACCATGGGTAGTCAAACAGGCGAATTGTAAATTCCTGCCACCTGCCTGGGATCAAAAACAAAACTCTTGCCACATTTTATCTGGAAGTCGAATCATTACACTCACGTCGACTCGGACAGCAACCATTTTGTCATCGCTGTTTCGAGGGGGGATAGTTTCATACGTGGCTAACGTGCCCACTTTTGCCACCCGTTCACTAGCACATATATAATGGGCCATTGAGTATGACATTACTTTCCAGTAAATTATGTTCCCCGCTGCATCCTTGTTGACCTTTCTCCTCCTGGCTGTGTCAATCACGGGGTCGCCCGTTGAAGTTCGCAATTCCCCCGTTACCCTCCCTATTGTCGGGAGGCTACACTATGCCAATGGTACTGTTAGCCTCTTGCAGCATGATAGAGCTCGCGCGGCGGTCCTTAGAGATTCCACAACGCACGGTCTTCCTGGTAGCACTCCTGTGACGAACTATGGCGTATACTACGTTGCAGCAGTCGACATTGGCAGCCCCCCTAGAGCCTGTAAGTTCAACACCAAGAAAACATGCGGCTGTTGATGCATTATTGAAGACAACTTGGTTGTCGACACCGGTAGCTCGAACACATGGGTTGGCGCCTCCGCTAAGTACGTGGTAACCAAAACCAGCGTCAACACTCATCAGCCTGTGAAGGTGGGCTACGGGTCTGGCGCCTTTGCTGGTATGAAATATACCAATATCATGAGTCAAATTACCTACGATTATCTATAGGAACTGAGTACCTCGACACCGTCACTCTCGGTAAAGGACTCACCATCACCAAGCAGTCTATTGGTGTTGCTTCTACTTCGTCGGGCTTTAGTGATGGTGTTGACGGTATCCTTGGCCTGGGGCCTGTAGACTTAACACAGACTACCCTAACAAATTCACCGGAAAAAACGATCCCGACCGTGACCCAAAACCTGCATAGCCAAGGCACCACCCTTCTGGACGTCGTCAGCATCTTTTTCGAGCCTAGCAGTTCGAAGGCAGAGACCAAAGGAGGACTCATTTTCGGTGAAATTGACACTAGCAAGTTTACCGGTGACATTGGATACACGTAAGCTACTCCAGCTCCTACTATGTCAATACAGACTGATATTTTTTTTCAGTCCTATCACTACAACCAGCCCTGCATCGACGTATTGGGGTATCAATGAGAGCATCACCTACGGCTCCGAGACAATCTTGTCCTCCACTGCTGGTAGTTGATACTGGCACCACCTTTACTTTAATTGCCACTGGTATTTATCTAGAGTGCAGCAAGTAATAATGGTCTAATCAGAATTCCATAGATGCCTTCGTCAAGTACCAGTCTGCAACTGGCGCTACTCCGGATAAAACGACTGGTCTTCTCACCATTTCCTCTGCCCAATACAAAGCCCTCAAGAACCTAGATTTCCACGCTGGACAAGTACGCCATTTCTGTCAGCCCTGACACCCCTTGTTCACCATTTTGCACAGAAAATATACACTCTCACTCCTAACGCGCAAATCTGGCCTCGTTCCCTCAACTCCAAAGTTGGTGGTATTAGCGATGTCATATATCTCGTCGTTAGCGACATTGGATCGCCCAGTGGCCAGGGGCTTGACTTTGTTCAAGGGTACACATTCCTCCAGCGCTTCTACTCTGTGTTTGATGCCACCAACCAACGCGTCGGTTTTGCCCAAACCTCGTTTACTGATGCCACTACCAACTAACATGGAATTTCTGAAGTACACAAAGAATCGTTTTTGAGACTCAAAGCAGCATACAGATTTGAAGGCTGCACGCACATGACTTGTTTCGTTCACTTTACTTAATCTCGATACTCCTATTACGTGTCTGTCCTTCAAGTCATCCTTTCCTTCGTTCTCTGACGACTATAATCATCAGTAAAGCTGATATAATATAGGCACCCGCCACACTTTATTCGCCTCAAAAAGATACCTATTAGGTTGATAGTCCTCTATACAAGTATTAAACTAAGAGGTATGATTACTCAGGTATTTCCCATTATACTGTGGGACAGAATGGCAAGGCTGGGGTGAGTATGGAACAAGTCCTATGGGACAAAGCTAATGTTTTTCCCAGCCCATTTGGGACATAATCTTGAGACAATTTCTATGGAAATTCCCTGCATCATGGGTGGTGTCAGAGGTCAATTGGGTTGATTGGGCCATATGTATAGCAGGGACTATTGGGGGGTATTGTAGGAACCAACAGGGCATTATTGTGTATCACTAGAGTAGTAGTGCAGGGGATATTAGAGGTAGTATAGAGACCATAGGAGGATGGTATGGAGACTAACAGAGGGTAGTCTAGGGACCATTAGGGGGTTTGTATAGGCACTATGGGGAAGTGTTGTGGGAACATAAGAGGGTAGTATAGGAACTATAGGGAGGTGTTGTGGGGACATCAGAAGGTAGTATAGAGACTATGGAGAAGTGTTGTAGGGAAACTAGAAGGTAGTATAAGGACTATAGGGAGGTGTTATGGGGGTCATTACAGGGTAGGATAGGAACCACTAGAGGGTGGTGTAGAGACCATTAGAAGATATTATGAGGATGGATAGGAAATAAAATGAGCACTGCTGGATGGTAGTACATGAACCTCTTATGAGAAATTATAGAGGTGAGTGGCACTAGGAGGTGGATAAGTCCATAGTGAGAATTCCTAACTTACTTATATTTCATAAGCTACTATACCAAATCCATTGGGGAAATTCCCAGACTACATATAACATATATTTGAATTCATCACCAATATAAATTCTCATGTTGGGAATTCCCCATCACATGTATCAGTTCTCCATCATCAGGAAAACTACAGAGCATTACAGAGCATTATAGAGTGTTACAGAGTGCTTTATAACACTCTGTAACAAATTATGTTTTCCTGATGATCACTTGAATTCTGAGATTAGGACTTCCCCACTCACATATATCCTCAGGTTGGGAAGTCCAATGTAAAGATACAATCTAGCTTAGGTGATAGCAAACTACCACCTAATCTAGTATATGTCAATTACTCTACCCAGCTGCTTCACTTGTGAGGCAAGAACATTTGACCCAAGGGGTTGCCAGTCAGTATAATAAGCTTAGCTACTTTAATAGGACATGTAATATAAGTGATGCTGAAGGTAGTGGCATCATTGCCACTATTAGGACAATTGATACTGATGATGCCAGTGCTAATACTTGCTGAGAATAAGCTATATCAATGAGAAATGGAGTGATACCAATGAGTTTAAGAAAATAGCTATGCTGAAGAGTGATAGCAAGAGGATCGTCAGAGTTAAAGGGTTTTCAAAGAAAGTATATTCAATTAGCAGTAGCAGTGTGACAGTCAAACTCACTATAGGCTTGCATGATCTATTATCATATAGGTATCAAGCCAAAAGCATTTTCCTATTATTATCCTTACCCCTCAGCTTCTCCATCCCTTACCAAGCCCCTTTCCCCTGCATTACCCCTATCTCCAGTTCTGTTCTGAGCTCCAGCAGCCTCATTGCTGCTTAGTGGCCACCCTATGGCAACTTTCCCACTGTAAATACTACAATCTAGCTGGAGTGATAGTGAACACCTCTCATGCGAGTATATGTTGAAGCCTTGCCTAGCTGCTACACTTGTAGGACAAGAACATTTGACCTGAGGGGTTGCTGGTGAATATATTCTGCTAACTGCTATGTGAGATGCATGATACTTTGTATAGACTATGCTGAGGGTAGCAGTAGTGTTGCTACTGTTAGCACTGCAAAGGCCACTGATGCTGATGCTAATGATAATGAGTACCGACGATGCCAGTGATACCAATGATACCAAGGGTAGCACTAGTGATGAGCAGGAGATAGTGGGTACCAGACTATGCGATGGCAAAATTAGATGGTAGTGATGTGTATAGCAAGATGGCAGGTACCAATGACTATGAAAGTGATATATGCCAACAGGTGGCAAAGCTCAAACAATGAGTGACAGCAAGATTAGATGATAGTGATGTGTATAGTGGGATGGCAGGAACCATTAGAGATTCAGAGATAATAGATTTCAAAGAAGATATATTCAAGTAGCAGTAGCAGTAGTGGTACAGGAATCCTGTCTAACAAGCAATACAATGTATAATATAATGAATGGATACTTCAGTACACAAGTTGTATGCTGAAGGTAAGAGGTGACTTCTTCTACCAAATGTATGGTAAAAGGGGAGTATAGTACATAGGAAAAGTCAGCTGTCTTTTATCATACATCATAAATAAATGGAATTGATAGGCAAGGGTAGTAGCAAGTTAGTGAAACTTAGCCATAGTGATATGTAATAGTACTGCAGGTACTGCAGCATGCATTATACATGTAATAAGGCTTGCTGTGAGATTAGCAGCAGCAGATGAGAATATACTACACACCAAATGGAACTAGTGGGCATTTGATGGGCATTTGATGGGCATGAGCTTGTGGAACATGTCTCAGCACTTCAGTATTATAACTGGCAAGTGTGCAGTATCCTCAGTAACTGTATATAGCAATAATGGTGGGGTTAGGTGTGGTTTCACTATGCAGTATAGGGGCTAGACAATTATGGAAATGAACCTATACATTGTCATATTCCATACATCTGATCTCAGATCTGATCAGATCCAATCAATCCTGCTTCTGTCTGGACCACACATCTGATCCAGACCTCCCATCCAAAACCCCCAGCTTCTTGTGTTCTAAGTCCACTGTGCATACTTGTTTCTATCCCCTTTTGGTGATTTACCTGTACCAATATCCCAGCTATATATATTCCTGTCCTGCTTACTCATAGTGCGACCACTCCTAACCCTAACACTATTGATATAAACAGTTACCAAGGTTACTGCACCCTTGCTGGACTACCGTGCCACAGTACTGAACCACGTTCCATGAACCAATGCCCATCGAATGCCCATGCCATGCCAAACTAGTTCCATTTGGTGCATAGTACATTCCCATCTACCACTGCTAATCCCATGGCAAGCTTTATTACATGTAGAACATGTGCCACAGCACATGCAGCACTATTACATATTACTATGGCTAAGTCTTGCGCACTCACTACTACTCTCGCCTATCGATTCCACATATTTATGATGTATGATAAAAGACAGCTGACTTCTCCTCCATTTGACACTCCCCTTCTACCATACAGTGGTAGGAGAAGTCACTTACTATCATTTTCTTATATCATATCACTCATTTGATGGGATTCCCATACCGCTACTGCTGTTGCTATACAAAAATACATCTTCTTTGAAATCCAATATCTCTAAGAATTCTTTGATGGCCTTCGCCCTCAATGCTATCATCACCCCAACCATTGCTATCAATGCTATCATTGCTATACTCAATCACTTTCACTGCTACCATTGCTAAGTATCAGTATAATCGTTATTGTGCCATTGCGCATTGCTGCCTCTCAGTATACAGTGCTTTCATAGTCAGCAATATTTGCTATCACACTGCTCATCATTAGCGCTTCCTACAGTATCATTGGTATCATCAGTATCCATCTTTCTCAGTACGCTGTGACAGTCCAGCTGGCGCTAGCCTTGCATAGGTCCAATTCCATTATTGTCTAGCCCCTATACAGCATAGCGCTGTAAAGTCTACAGTCTAGCTAGGCTGATAGCGAACTACCACCTAGGCTAGTATATGTTGAAGTCTACCTAGCTGCTATACTTGCGAGGCATGAACATTTGACACGAGGGGTTGCAGGTGAATATACTTCGTCAAACGCTGCTATAAGATGTGTGATACTCCTATAGAGTGATGCCGATGCTAGCAGTAGCATTGCAACTGATAGCACTACATATTCCGTGGATGCTGACATTAAGCGCCACGTGAAAGATAGATACTGATAGTACCGGTGATACCAATGATACCATGAGGAGCATTAATGAGGAGCATGGTGATAGCATATGCTGACAACCATGATAGCGCGGTATGCCGAGGGACAGCGAAGAGTGATAGCATGATGGCAATGAAACTGATGATACCGATGAATGCTGGTGCTTAGCAAAGATAGCGGTAAGGGAAGCATTGAGAGCAAAGACCCTCAAAGGATCCTTAGAATTGTTTGGATTTCAAAGAAGATATATTTGTGTATAGTGAGAGCGGTAGTGGTATGGGAACCCCGTCTAATGAATGATATGATATTAGAAAAATGATTGTAAGTGACTTCTCCTGCCGCTGTACGGTAGAAGGGGAGTGTTTAACAGAGGGGAAGTCAACAGTCTTTTATCATACATTGTAAGTACACAGAATCAATAGGCGAGAGTAGTAGTGAGTATGCTCATGCAGCACTATTACATATTACTATGACTAAGTCTTGCATACTCGCTACTATTCTCACCTATCGATTCCATGTACTTATGATGTATGATAAAAGACTACTGACTTCTCCTCTGTTCAACACTCCCCTTCTACCATACAGTGGTAGGAGAAGTCACTTACAATCATTTTCTTATATCCTATTACTCATTTGATGGGATTCCTGTACTGCTACCACTATCGCTATACAGAAATACATCTCCTTTGAAATTCAAATATCTCTAAGAATCATTTGACGGTCTTTGCTCTCAATGCTACCCACACCGCTATCTTTGCTAAAGCATTGGTATCCATTGGTATCATCAGTATCATCATCATCATGCCATCGCTCTTCACTGCCCCTTGGCATACAGCTCTATCACAGTTATTGGTACATGCTATCATAGCGCTCAGCATTAGCACTCCTCATGGTATCATCGGTACCACCAGCATCACCAGCATCTATCTTTCACAGGACACTTAATGTCGGCATCCATGGAATCTGTAGCACTATCAGCAGCAACACTACCACTATCATTGGCATCACTTTATAGGAGTATCATGTGTCTCATATCAGCGTTTGATGAAGTATATCCATCAGCGACCTCTCAGGTCGAATGTTCTTGCCTTGCAAGTATAGCAGCTAGGTAGACTTTGACATATACTAGCCTAAGTGGTAGTTTGCTATCATACTAGCTAGATTGTAGTCTATACAACGCTTAGCATCGGCATCCACAGTCTCTACAGCACTATTGGTGGCAACACTACTGCTATCATTGGCAACATCTTATAGCAGTATCATGCATCACATATTAGCATTTGACAAAGTATATTCACTAGCAACCCCTTGGATCAAATGTTCTTGCCTCACAAATATAGCAGCTAGATAGACACTCGACATATACTAGTCTAGGGGGTAGTTCACTATCACTCTAGCTAGATTGTAGTCTTTACACCATTGATTGACTGGGTATTGGGCAGCATTGAGTTCTGGATGACTATACAGGAAATACCATTGGACCCATCCGCATCATTGCTACCTTTGGACGTCTCATCTGAGGTAGGAACTCCCCATCTGATACCTCTGCTACCTTCAGATATCCCATCTGAGGTAGGAACTTCCCTTCCACTCCTTCTCTGACCAAATCCAAACCCTCTGCTGATACCAGGCAGGGCAGCTCCCTCCTCACCAACCTTGTGATTCCAAAATTGAGTTAGAAGAAGGAGCCAGTCTGCCTCTTGGAACCATATACTCTCTTTCTCCAGTCGAGCTTGAAGCCCTCTGGAAGTTCCTGGATGAAAACATCTTGTCCAGACTCCTCTGATCCTTGTCAAGAAGAATGGCTCCCTTTGTCTTTGTGTGGACTTCCATGGCCTCAAGCAGATTACCAAGAAGGACCATTATCCATTACCCATCATTGCCAACCTCCTAGACTCTCCAAGCCATGCCAAAGTTTATACCAAAATTGATCTCCATTCCACTTACCACCTCATCCAGATAGCAGAAGGAGATGAGTAGAAAACCTCTTTCCATATGCACTATGGCTCCTATGAGTGGTTGGTAATGCCAGAAGACCTTACAAATGCTCCAGCGGCTTTTCAATGCTTTGTTAATAGTGTGTTTGCTGATATGCTGGATATATGCATTATTGTTTATTTGGATGTATTCCAAAGACCTGGCAAGTCATAGGAAACATGTCTGAGAAGTACTATGCTGTCTCCACAAACATCAACTCTATGCTAAACCCAAAAAATGCGAATTCCACTCTTCCTCTGCTGAGTATCTTGGTTACCTGCTATCTCCGGATGGCTTGACAACATTATCTGAGAAGATCCAGTTTATTGTCAACTGGCCAGAACCTTGGAAGATCAAGGACATTCAATCCTTCCTTGGTTTCACTAATTTCTATTGTCGATTCATCTTTAATTACTTGGATATTGTAGTTCCCCTCACTCAGCTTACACACAAGGGAGTTCCATGGAACTTTTTTGAGGACTGCCGAAAATCCTTTGAAACACTCAAGAAGGCCTTCACTTCTGCTCCGGTACTTACCCACTGGATTCCAGATGTTCCTATAGTTGTGGAAACAGATGCCTCTGACTACACTATTGCTGGAATACTTTCCATTGTATGTCCAGACTCAGAGCTTCATCTGGTTGCCTACCACTCCTGTACTCTATCTGCTCTGGAACTCAATTATGACACCCACAACAAGGAACTCCTAGCCATCCACAAGGCTGTCCAGACCTGGTGACATTACCTAGAAGGCTCATCTGAGCCTATAGATGTTGTTACAGACCACAAAAACCTTGAGTATTTCTTCACTACCAAACTCCTCTCTTGCCATCAGGCTCGCTGGTCCGAATTCCTCCATCAGTTCAACCTCATCATTGTCATATTCCATACATCCGATCCCAGATCCGATAAGATCAGATCAGATCAGATCGATCCTGCTTCTATCTGGACCACAGATCCAATCCAGATCACCCATCCGAGTGCCCCAGCTTCTTGTGTTCTAAGTCCACTGTGCATACTTGCTTCTATCCCCTTTCGGTGATCTACCTGTACCGGTGTTCCGGCTGTGTATATTCCTGTCCTGCTTACTGATCCGTTACCTGTGCTTCATATCCGACTTGCGTTTGCTGATCCGCTGCGCATTTACTAATAGACTTCTGTTATACTTTGTGCATAGCCCTCCAGTTCCGGACTCACTGATTATCCGTACTATCTACCTACAGTATATAAACTACATGTACAACTCTAGAGAACCTTAGTTCGAATATCATCTTAGATTCTGCTCATTCCGTTCATCCGAACCCAATCCGCTTCCAACTCTAAGTATCTTCCGAGACTTAGGATTGATTCCTATAGTCTACATTTCCAACTCTACCTCTGGTAGTCTATATCCGTTAGTTTCTAGTATGGACCTTGTCCGCTACTAGTCTTATATCTCGAATCCATCCATACCCTCTGGACGTACTCTTTCCACCCATACGTTTCGGATATACACCGGACGTGCCATATCTAATACCTTCGGACCTTTGGATCTGCTACGCAAGCACATCCACACCCTCGGATGAAGGTTACTCCTCTGAAATAAAGGGTAGTACTCGGGAAAGGGGCACAGTGCACGAACTGAGGCCAAAGCCCTTCAGATCTCTTACCCATTGAGTACGGTCTTAACAATCATTCATTTTTGTCCCAGACAACTCAGAGCCAAACCAGATTCCCTTACTAGACATTGGGATGTCTACCCCAAAGAGGGGAATAAGGACTACACTCAAGTCGATCCTCATAATTTCTGCCCAGTATTCACCTCTGAACAGTTAGCTTCATCCCTATGAGCCATAACCCTAGCACCTCTGGTTCTTAGAGCAGCTGTTCTCATGGATATGGAGAACCTTCATAAAGACATCCTGACTGCACTCCCTAATGACCCTATTGCTATAACACATCTTCCAGCACCTTCAGATCTGAGATGGACAGTGGATGATAGTGGATTTCTTCACTGTGACAACCAAATATATGTCCCAGAAGCCAATGACTTATGACTACACTGTGATGGTCAAACATTCTGTGACCTGTCAATAGTCATTTTTATGAAGTTTCCATCAAACCCCATCATTTCTGAGGTTTTGGACCCTTGGACCCACAGTTTCCGAGATTCCCACGCTTCGGAAACCTTTGCACTTGTCCTCCCCATGTCCAGTTCAGTCCTAGCTAACCCCACTGGTGTGTAGTCATTGATATTCCCATTTCTGATGCATTGTGCAGCATTATTACATGTATTCTCACAAGTCATAGTACCTCATGGCTTATTACATAGAATTTTGGACCCAAAGTGAATTTGCCTACTTTCACCTATAGTATTCCGGACTTTCATGTAGCATGTTATAAGGAACCCATAGACACTATTCCATACCATCCTGTAGAAGGGGGATTGCCCCAGATACTTGGTTCCTGTCTAACAAGCCATAGGCAGGCAATATTATAATTCATTCATTATCATTGAGCAAAACTCCTATCTCATCATTATATCAACCCTCACTTAACATCTATAACAACCTGAAGTACTTGCACTCTTTTCCTGCCCTCTCCGCCATTACCAATCCATGGACCCAAAATTCCCGCACATCCGACATCCCATATAGCCATCAGATTTGCCTGTAGAGCTTCAGACTTTTGTGTCCCATATAGTGCGCACCTTCTTTCACCTCAGTAGACAGCAGATCCCTCGGGTCAAATGTACTTGTCCTACAAGTGTAGCAGCTAGGCAAGACTTCGACATATACTAGACTAGGTGGTAGTTCACTATCAGCCTAGCTATATTGTAGTCTTTACAATGCATCCTCCATAACTGCCATGATCACCCCCTATTTGGACACTTTGGACAGAATTGTACCCTTGAGCTCATCCGATGTGACTACACTTGGCCTGGAATACATACTTATATAAAAGATTATGTCAGGTCCTGTACTTCCTGCACCTAAGCCAAAGTTCCAAGACACAAGCCATATGGATTACTCAAGCAACTCCCTGTTCCAGAGAAACCATGGAATTCCATCTCTATGGACTTCATTGAGCAACTTCCAGACTCATCCAGTTATACAGCTATCCTTGTCATCATAGACCACCTATCCAAGCAAGCCATATTTGTTTCAACTCATGACACCATCACCTCTCTGGATCTTGCCCACCTCTTCCTCCTTCATGTATTCTCCAAGCATGGTGTTCCATCCTATGTAACCTCGGATCAGGGAACAGAGTTCATATCCCACTTCTTCTGGTCCTTAGAAAAAGCATTAGACATGGTTCTACACTTCACATCCGGAAGGGGACAGACAGATGGAATGTGCCAACCAAACACTGGAACAGTGCCTTCGTATCTATTGCAACTATCAGCAGGACAACTGGTCCAAGCTACTACCCCTAGCAGAGTTTGCATACAATAACACTCCAAGTGCTACTACTGGAGTTTCACCCTTCTTCGCCAATAAGGGCTATCATCCGAACATTTCCATCCATCCAGAGCATGACCTATCTTCCATCCATGCCCAGGAATATGCCCTAGATCTTAATGAACTCCACCAGTTCCTCTGAGAAGAGATGTCCGAAGTGCAGAAACACTATCAAGGACCTGCAGATGCTAAAAGACAACCTGCTCTGGATTTCCAGATTGGAGAACAAGTCTTCATTAAAGCCAAGTACTTCTGTTCCACTCATCCATCAAAGAAACTTTTGGAAAAGAATTTAGGTCCATTTGAAATCATATCCCATCTGGGCACACATTCCTTCACCATCCAACTTCTGGATTCTATGCATTCCATACATCCCATATTCCATGTCTCCCAGCTAGAGCCAGCAGTTCCAAACACCATTCCCAATCACATCCAACCTCCTCCTCCTCCAGTTGAGGTTAATGGAGAACCAGAATATGAGATATCCAAAATCCTAGACTCTAGACTTGACTGTCATAGATGCCAATGTCAGCTTCTGTACCTCATCTGATGGTCCAGATATGAAGGAATGAATGAGGAGACTTCATGGTTACTTGCTACTGAACTCGGGAATGCATCTGAACTCATATCTGACTTCCACTCTGCATATCTGGACAAACCTGGTCCTATTCAACTCTGAAGTACATGAAGGATAGACAAAATACAAGTACAAATATTGGAAAGAGCCACAAGACAGAGAAAAACTACATCTCCATAGACTCCTCCGCCCCTCTGGATCTGTCCTCCTCACTTCCGGAATCCTTATTCATTTCCTCATCTTCCTCCTCTGCATCCAAAGACTTCTGAACCTCTTCCAAAGGTTTCCAAACCCCCATTCAAAGCTCTCCAAAGAGCAAGGCCTGAAATTCCCTCTGTTGTTGAAGGAACAGCTGCAGTCTGGAGCACATCCAATCCATTGCAGCCCTGCTGCCTTCCACTGTCAGGATACTCCATTCCAGAAGAGAATTGTTCCGAACCAACTCAGCCATGATGTTGTTGGCAGCCATCACCAAAGCTTGTCTGTTGTCCTCCACAACTTCCAAAGGCTCTGGACTTGGACTCCTCTGATGCCTCTTACCTTTGCCCTTTGGAGATGGGGATCCAGCAGTGCACTGCCTTTTCTTGCCCTTCAGAACCTTGACAGATCTGGGCTTTCCAGGGCAAGTGACCTTGTCCCTTCAGCATGGATCACAAGACTTGATCTATCTGAAGCTCATTAGTTTGGATCCGAGACAACTGTATAGACTCACCATGGCATTCTTTTCCATGTTCATCCAAAAACAGATCTGACCCTTTCCAGCACAACACATGCAGGATCCGTCATTGTCTGAAGACAGAGCATGAGACTTTCAAAAGTTAGGAAAATTACAGAACAAACATCCAAAACTCACTGTTTCTGCTGCAATCTCCTTATGCCTCTTTTCCTCTGCTGCCACCCTCTGTTTCTCAGCCTCCTCTATCTTCTGCAGATCCTCCTGATATTTCCGTTCCTCCTCCTCCTTGTGCTTCTGCTCCTTTTTGGCTTCAGCTGCAGCTTTGGCAGCCACCAACTTCCTCTCTAGATCTGCTACAAGGTCTGCAGCAGAGTCAGAGATATTGGATCCTTCTCCAGACATAATGAAAATGATTGTTATGATAAAAAGTTAATGTGGGAGGTTAGGAATCACTCCAGACATCAGATGTCCATATATCTGTCGGATTACAGACTCAGCACATCAACCATCAAACTTCTCCATCATCTCACATTAATTTCATCCAATCCAGATTAACACTTCTTGTGCCTCAGGGGTTTGGCCCTAAGGGGGGGATACTGTCATATTCCATACATCTGATCTCAGATCAGATCAGATCAGATTGATCCTGCTTCTGTCTGGACCACACATCTGATCCAGACCTCCCATCTGAAACCCCCAGCTTCTTGTGTTCTAAGTCCAATGTGCATACTTGTTTCTATCCCCTTTTGGTGATTTACCTGTACCAGTATCCTGGCTATGTATATTCCTGTTCTGCTTACTGATCCATTACCTGTGCTTCATATCTGACTCGCTGTGACAGTCTAACTGGCGCTAGCCTTGCATAGGTCTATTTCCATTATTATCTAACCCCTATACCACATAGCGCAATCACCCCTAACCCTAACACTATTGATATAAACAGTTACCAAGGTTACCGCACCCTTGCTGGACTACTGTGCCGCAGTACCAAGACACATTCCACAAGCTGATGCCCATCAAATGCCCATCAAATGCCAAACTAGTTCCATTTGGTGCATAGTATGTTCCCATCTACCACTGCTAATCCCATGGCAAGCTTTATTACATGTAGAATGCGTGCTGCAGCACATGCTGCACCATTACATATTACTATAGCTAAGTCTTGTGTATTTGCTACTACTTTTGCCTATCAATTGCATGTACTTATGATGTATGATAAAAGGCAGCTGACTTCTCCTCCATTGGACACTCCCCTTCTATCATACAGTGGTAGGAGAAGTCACTTACTATCATTTTTTTATATCATATCACTCATTTGACAGGATTCCCATACCGCTATCGCTATTGCTATACAGAAATACATCTTTTTTGAAATCCAAATATCTCTGAGAATTCCTTGATGGCCTTTGCCCTCAACACTATCTTCACCACTATCATTGCTAAACATTGGTATCATCATCATCACACTGTCACTCTTTGCTGTCCCTCAGCATACAGCGCTATCATAGTTATCAGTACACGCTATCATACTGCTCATCATTAGCACTCCCCATGGTATCATTGGTCTCATTGGTATCACTGGCATCATCAGTATCCATCTTTCACAGGACGCTTAGCATCAGCATCCACGGAATTCACAGTGCTATCAGCGGCATCACTACTGCTATCATCAGCATCACCTTATAGGAGTATCATGTGTCTCATATCAGTACTTGATGAAGTATATTCACTAGCAACCCCTTGGGTTGAACATTCTTGCCTTGCAAGTATAGCAGCTAGGTAGACACTCGACATATACTAGCATAGGTGATAGTTTGCTATCATACTAGCTAGATTGTAGTCTTTACAGCAGATCAGTAAACACAAGTCAGATATGAAACACAGGTAATGGATCAGTAAGCAGGACAGGAATATACATAGCTGGGATACCGGTACAGGTGAATCACCAAAAGGAGATAGAAACAAATATGCACAGTGGACTTAGAATACAAGAAGCTGGGGGTTTCAGATGGGAGGTCCAGATCAGATGTGTGGTCCAGACAGAAGCAGGATTGATCAGATCAGATGAGATGAGATCTGAGATCAGATGTATGGAATGTGACAGATCCACTGTGCATTTACTAATAGACTTCTGTTATACTTTGTACATAGCCCCCAGTCCCAGACTTGTTGATTATCCATGCTAGCTACCTACAGTATATAATCTGCATCTACAACTCTACAGAACCTTAGTTCAAATATCATCTTAGATTCTGCTCATTCTGTTCCTCTGAACTTGAGTTACTTCTAGCTCTAGTACCTTCTGAGACTTAGGATTGATTCCTATAAGTCTACACAGCCAACTCTACCTTTGGTAGTCCATCTCCGTTAGTTTCTAGTTAGGACCTTGTCTGATACTAGCCTTATACCTAGTTTCCATCTGTACATTCCAGATACCCTTCAGACATATCATACCCAATACCTTCAGACCTTCAGATCCATCACATGATCACTTCTGAACCTTCAGACAAATATCACTCCTCTGAAATAAGGGGCATTACTCAGGAAAGGGGCACAGTGTACAAACTGAGGCCAAAGCCCTTTGGATCTCTTACCTTTGAGTACGGTCTTAACATACATGACCAGCACAAGCTGGTATGTCACACTGTGCTGCACACAGCTCTGGAAACTTGCTGAGACCCATTTGGCAACCTCAAGGCTCAAGAATTCCATTCCATCCTATGTCCACCTAGCCATGCTGGTATGTAAATTTCCTTGCCTTATGTTTTGTAACATGTAGTACATCCTTATTACATGTCTACTACGTGGTTTCCATTTGTCTAGCCCCTATAGCACATAGCATGACCACCCCTAACCTCATCACTATTGCCATATACAGTTACCAATAATGCTATACACTTACCAGTTACCATACTGACACACTGAGTCATATTCCATGAGTTGATGTAAAGACTACAATCTAGCTAGAGTGATAGCAAACTACCTCCTAGACTAGTATATGTCAAGTGTCTACCTAGCTGCTACACTTGCAAGGCAAGAACATTTGACCCAAGGGGTTGCTAGTGAATATACTTTGTCAAGCGCTGATATAAGACACATGATACTCCTATAAGGTGATGCCGATGATAGCGGTAGCATTGCCACTGATAGCACTGTGAATACCGTGGATGCCGACACTAAGCGTGCTGAGTGTGATGAATACAGGTGATGCCAAAGATACCAATGGCACCAATAGTAGCACTAGCAATGAGTGGTATGATATTGTGTGTTGATAACTATGATAGTGCTGTGTGACGAGAGACAACAACGAGTGACAGCATTATAATGATGATACCGATGCTTAAGCAGTGATAGTGGTGAGGATGATGAGTATAGTGATAATAGTGTTGATAGTGATGTTACAGTCATTGTACGCCCCCTCTATTTTTCCTCTACTTATGACTATCTCTTTCATGCTTACCTCATCATTCCCTTGTACATCACTTTCACCCACGGTCACTTGACCGTACGTTCATATGTGACTCACCCATGACTCAGTCCTTGTTCTTAAAACCATACATTCAACACGTTGTACTATAACTGCCTTCCTTTTGTGGTTACACAGACCATAGTTATCTGATGACGCCTACCCTAAAGTCCCTTCATACTTTAGTATATAAATGCTCATAGATACACTGTATTTCTTCATTCTAATCTTACTGGGTTTTACCTGGATTCTTCCTTCACTAAGGACCCCCAATCCTTAGTTGTCTAAGATCGTATCTAAGCTTAGCACACCTAAGTCTTAGTCTAAAGCGAACTTACCTGCCTCGACTCAGCTAGTTCCGTGTACCTGCACTCGGACCTACCTTAGTCGTTGTAAGACGTATTCGACTCAGCCAGTCTAGTCCTCTCAGGCACTCGACTGTCTTCGTCGCTTACCTTGAACTGTGCTAGGCCTTCGTCTGGCTAGTACTACGAAACCACAACTCTTGATACTGCTTGTTTGCGGCAGTTGTGTTCAGAACTATCTCAGTTCATAACAAGTGATGCATGTAGTGGGATGGCAAAGACCATTGAAGAATTCAGAGAGGATATGTTATTTCAAAGAAGATGTATTTCTGTATAGCAATAGTGATAGCAGTACAGGAATCCTGTCAAATGAGTGATATGATATAAGAAAATGATTGTAAGTGACTTCTCCTACCACTGTATGGTAGAAGAGCAGTGTCCAATGGAGGAGAAGTCAGCAGTCTTTTATCATACATCATAAGTATGCAGAATCGATAGGCGAGAGTAGTAGCAAGTATGCAAGACTTAGCCGTAGTAATATGTAATGGTGCAGCATGTGCTGCAGCATGTGTTCTACATGTAATAAAGCTTGCTGTGGGACTAGCAGTGGTAGATGGGAATATACTATGCACCAAATGGAACCATGTATTTTGGCATTTGATGGGCATCAGTTCATGGAATGTGGCTCAGTACTGTGGCACAGTAGTCTGGCAAGGGTGTGGTGTAAAGACTACAATCTAGCTAGGCTGATAGGGGACTACCACCTAAGCTAGTATATGTTGAAAGTCTACCTAGCTGCTATACTTGCGAGGCAAGAACATTGGACTCGAGGGGTTGCTGGTGAATATACTTCATCAAACGCTGATATGTGATGTGAGATACTCCTATAAAGTGATGCCGATGCTAGCGGTAGCATTGCCACTGATAGCACTATGGGTTCCATGGATGCTGACGTTAAGCGTCCTGTGAAAGATGGAAACCATTGATGCTGGTGTTACCATGAGGAGTGCTATGATAGTGTGTAGCAATAACTGTCATGGCACTGTATGCCAAGGGACAGCGAAGAGTGATTAGCATGATGGTGATGAAACCAATGATACTGATGAACACTGGTGCTTAGCAAAGATAGCAATAAGGGAAGCATCGAGAGTGAAGACCGTTAAAGGATTCTCAGAGATATTTGGATTTCAAAGAAGATATATTTGTGTGTAGCAAAAGCGGTAGCAGTATGGGAATCCCGTCTTAATGAATGATATGATATAAGAAAAATGATTGTAAATGACTTCTCCTACTGCTGTATGGTAGAAGGGGAGTGTCTAACAGAGGAGAAGTCAACAGTCTTTTATCATACATCGTAAGTACGCGGAATCGATAGGTAAGAATAGTAGCGAGTATGTGAGAGTTAGCTGTAGCAATATGTAATAGTGCTGTATGTGCTGCAGCATGCTTTCTACATGTAATAAGGCTTGCTGTGGGATTTAGCAGCAGCAGATGGGAATATACTATGCACCAAATGGAACTAGTTGGCATGGCATGGGCATTCGATGGGCATTGGCTCATTGAACTTGGCTCAGTACTGCAGTATGGTAGTCCGGCAAGGGTGCGGTAACCTCAGTAACAGTATATATCGATAGCGCTAGGGTTAGGGGTGGTTGTGCTATGCAGTATAGGGGCTAGACAATAATGGAAATGGACTTATGCAAGGCTAGCACCAGCTAGACTGTCACAGTGGTAACCTCAGTAACTGTATATATCAATAGTGTTAGGGTTAGGGGTGATTGCACTATGCAGTATAGGGGCTAGACAATAATGGAAATGGACCTATGCAAGGCTAGCACCGGCTAGACTGTCACATTGATGCCCACCAAATGCCCATGCCATCCCCACTAGTTCCATTTGGTGCATAGTACATTCTCATTTGCCACTACTAATCCCATGGCAAGTCTTATTACATGTAGAACACATGCCACAGTACTTGCAGCACTATTACATATTACTACAGCTAAGTTTTGCATGCTCACTACTACCTTTGCCTAACAATTCTGTTTACTTGCAATGTATGATAAAAAATGGGCTGACTTCTTCTGCATACTACACTCCCCTTTTACTGTACATTTGGTAGGAGAAGTCACTTCTCACCTTCAGTGCCTGACTCATGCACTGAAGTATCCATTCATTATATTGTATCACTCATTAGACAGGACTCCTGTACTGCTACCATTACCACTATTCAAATATACTTTCTTTGATATCTATAAACTCTGGCAGTCCTTGCCATCTCACTGAACCTATCACTACCCTCACTATCACCTTTATCATTGGTATCTTTTCATTGCTCATTGCTTGAGCTTTGCTATCCATCAACATGCATCACTATCATACCCATCAGTATTCACTACTATCTTGCTCATCACTGTTGCTACCATCAGTACCACTGGCATCATCAGCATCATCAGTGTAGACTCTCCTTAGCAAATATCAGCATCAGCATTGCCAGCTTATACAACACTAACTATGGCAATGCTACCACTACATTTGGCATCACTCTCACAAAGTATCATGCATCTTGCTATAGCAGTTGGCATAATATACTAACTGGTAACCCCTCGAGTGAAATGTTCTTGCCTCACAAGTGTAGTAGCTGGGTAAGGCTTTGATATATATTAGCCTAGGTGGTAGTTTGCTATTCCCTCAGCTAGATTGTTATCTTTACACCATTCAACCAAGGTAAGAACATCAACTCTTTCTCAGGAACCTTGACCCTACTTGACTTATCTTTCCTTTTCTTCTTCAGTTCTGGGTGTTCAACACAAGCAAGTTCCATATGATATTCAGTGCCCATGCAACACTTTAAGTAGGGACCAACTAGTGCTTTCAGCTCATCAGTCTTCAAGTCCTTGAATATAAAATCAGAGTCCACAGGAGACACCTGCAGGCCAGTCAATAATCTGTGCTTGGTGAGGGTATAGCAAATTGAGCATAGTCATCCAAGGAATATTTTTTGCCTCATATGGAATGCCAACTCCTTCTATAGCTACCATCAATATAATGACAGATATAGTCATCACAGAACTTACCAAATTTTTCCAGCATCATTATTGGAGTTACACAGCAATTGTGGTCACAAGTTCCCTCCCCTTTCTTACACAAGAGCTCCAGATTGAATTTGTGAGTCACACTATGAGTAAAGGATGGCAAAGCAGCTGTATTTTCAATGTAATTGTACCTAAATACATGTTAATATAGCACAACATGTAAAGAGAAAAGACAAGCAAGTACTTGATGACAGTTGTCAAGTAATCAACAAGTTCCTTAATGTCAGCTTGCTTCTTATTCACAATGTCTAGGAGAAGTGGTGACCCAGCAAACACCCCCACTGCTCATTGACCCACTTCCACAGTACCCATGTATAATACAAATCCCCCCACATAAATATCATCAAGGTGCAAATAAGATTGGCACTGCAAAATGAATTGAGACACCATACCAATGTATCAACAAGACAGACTTACACTGAGGGAAAAGGCATTGCAGATAACCATGATATGGTTGTATAATGCTTTTGAGGCATCTGTGTTTCTCAAGCTCCCCTCCCAGAACTTACAGATCTCCTTCCACAATTCAGCATTTTAACTCTGGTTGCAACATTTGAGCCAATGGTTGCATTGAATCTGCTTTCATTCAATCTGATTGATCTTGATCTTGACATGCTGCTGATGATATTTGCCTGTGCTGATGTAGCTTGTGCTTTTTGGGAAGTAATTGGACATCAGAATCATCTGCATGACCAATTTGTGAGTAAAACATGCAACAAGATTGTCACAACCCTTTTAACCACTTAAGGCAGGGGCAGAGACTAGGACTCAAACTAAGGTTATCACAAGAGGAGAGAAGAGCAGTTATATCTGGTTGCTACTCTAGGTAGATACAAGAGGTTTGAACTAAAGAACTACTACAGCAAAACTAGCTAACTATATAGGCATATTGAAACTGAGATACAAACTGAGTTCTAAACTACTAGCCAATCAGAAAATAGAAATGAGAATTGTACAATGTGATGTTGTGACATTATTAATGACATCATGTTCTGGAAGGTTCTGTGGTCATGTGATATGTCATGTGATACTATCTTATCTTATCCGATAGCATCATAAAAGACCTCTTCTTCTTCATCAGGTAGTTCAGTTATAGAAGCGGATATAGGGATTTCAGTAGGGTTAGGGTTTGTCTTAGCACTGGGTTTAGACACTTTAGGAAAATTGAGGAAAGAATAATGGTTTGTATGAGGAATTTGTGACAAAAATAATTAAGATAATATCTGATACAACATCTTGGCCATCATTCAGAAGGCAACCATCAGATTGCTTAGTAGTAGCCCTGTCTGCAGTCAAGTCAACTACAGTAGTATCATCCTGAGAGTTCCATTAGTACATCAGCAGAAGGTTGAACATTGTTGTGCTTACTGTAAGTGCACCCAAATTATTGTAAGCATGGAAGGGTGTAAGGCTGCCATCTGCAATAGAACCTTTGGTGATAGGCAAGGTATCTGCAAGCTGTAGCAGTTAAGGATTATGGACTTGACTTAGATAACAAAGAGATAGTGCACCATAAATTTTCCAAATCTGTGATTGGTCTTCACAATTCAGGTAGGGCTGACCTTGTAAGATACAGATGGCTTTGTCATTTTTTGAAAAATAGACCCTAAGATGCATAGTCTGAAGGCACAGAAACTTCAAGACATAAAGTCACAAGAAGGAAACACAGTCAACATGTAGTCAAACCTCAGAGATTAAAAAACAAAGACAGACCAAGGTGTAATGGTGAGTAGAAGTTATAGAGAAGTGGGAAAAGAAGGAAATTTGCTTGGAATAAGTAAAGAATGCACTTTTATGTGTGTTGGATGTCTGCTCCAGCAAAATAGGAGTAATTAGAAGCACAGGTTCAGGGAACAATACTCTCAGTCAACTAGACCCTCTTTGATGCAATTCTTGTCCTTGTTAGCTTTCTGGAAGGTGGAAGTACAAAAGCTGATGGCTTTAGGATTTTTTGGGCACCAGAGTTCCTCTCATTTGTCACAGTTAGCTTGAGTGTCATTAATCTTAAAATCTTCTAAAGAAAGCAGTAGGGTTCTAGGGTTAATTACAATAGATATACATGCACTCATCTTTATCAATTGAGACAAAGTAATCTTTTATGCCTTCTTATTTTTTTGTCCCTGAGAGGGAGCTTTACCACCAGCTGGGTTCTGAGGCAGTGTAGAAGACAATGGGGCATCTAGGTTTATGGTGAAAGTGCCAGTGTGGGCCCAGTGGATATGAAAGTGATGGTTAAAGCCACCAGGGTCATGATACAGGAGGGGAAATGACTATACAATGTTGCCTTCACAGTATACATTCTTTGTCAGATGGTCAGGGAATGTCAGTATGACCAGGTTGATGATGTTCATGTCAGGAGAAATATATGCCTCTGTGTGAACAAGCTACACAGGCATGCCAGCTTTATGAAATGTATTGCAGACCTTCAGATCCATAGTAAAAAAACCCATCCATCTCAGGTTCCCAGGAAGTAGAACCCAAGAGGACCAGCCTGAGGTGAGACAAGGTTGAACTATTTTAATGTAATCCATGAAAGCTATGATGTCGAGGAAAAAGCATTGTGCCTGGGCAACAAAGATGATGATATCATGGTATATTAGGGAATGTTAGTGAGGCCCATTGACATTGTGTTTGAAGGATGTGAGTATGTTAGTGACAATATCCTTCTTGCCTGCCATGCTTAAACTCACTTAAAAGTAATGGTAAATAAGTTATTGATACTGTAAACAACATGTGAGTGTAGAGTACTGACAGCAAATGTAGTCCCAGGTTGAATGACAAAATCTGTTGTAGTGGGAGTGAACCAGGTGAATTGCAGGTCAATCAATGAGCTATCCTTGCAAGGGATGCAGATAGCATATTTGAACTCTTTACAATAAATCTGTGGCCACTAGAAACAATCAGCCACTCCAAAACATCCATCTGCTCAAGCTCTGAGTTCTTCTAAATTGTCATTGTAAATTTTTGGTACCAAATTCATATTGGGAGTGGTGATTACAAGCAGTTGTTGATAGCCAATGGCCCTGGCATCAAGTGCATTAATAGTTGCTGTAAACATCTTATTAGAAGGTAAAAGATTGCATCAAAATATTATTCTTACCATCTGGATGCTGGTAGGGAGGGAACTTAGTTAATGCGGTGGGCATAGTGATCAGATCTATAATACTATTAGTATCTTAATATTGAAATTGATTAAAGTAAATGTGTATTGCAAAGATGAACTATGAATGGGCCTGCATGATCACAGTGCACAGGAACTGTGAATGGGTGATCATAACAAAGGTAGCACAGCAGAAAAGTAGGCACAGGGTATTCCAACTAAAGTTTGTGAGCCTGCAAGGACATGAACATTAAAATCAATTAAAGAAAACATAACCTTGGAAAGATGTTCCAGGCAATTGTAAGGCAGGCAGCAAATGCAGACACTGGTATAGAAGGTAACAGTACTCCCAAGAGAGTCTTCAACCCCACTGGTGCAACCACAAGAGAGCAGCTGGGGTGACTCTCAAGATACAAAGTCTAGGAGTTTGCTTTCAGCAACACAAAGTCAACTAACAGTGAGGTGAATGATACATAGCAAGTTCAATAGGTCCAGGCCTGAATTTTGGGAGGCAGAAGGCTTGAAAAGCAACAAATAAAGTGGCAAGGGGAGAGTTTGAAGTTGATAAACTGAGATATGAGGGATTGTGAATGCAAAGTTGGACGAATGTTGGAAATTCCCAGCACACATTAAGATCTTATCCAGATCTTATCATATTTGTTTTGTACTATTATTACACAGACTAAAACCTTTCCCCATCACTCACTTCCATCTCTCCCTTGTCTATTAGTATCAATCTTCTTTCCTTCACTATGGATCTTGCCTGAACTCTGATAGAGGACAGTAGGGGTTGATATGATTCAAGAAGAGATTTGAGGACTATGGCATGGAACTGAATGTCATCAATGGCTACACCCATACCTGCAAGGCATTCACAGAGTGTTACAGTCATATATGCCCCTATTCATTTTCCCTTTATCCTTTGTTATATCCTTGCTTATGTCATCCATTTCCTTACATATCCTACATCTCAACACATCTGTACTATACTTGCCTTCCTCATTAGAATATGCACTTGCTTTCTCATGGTTACTTTCTCACACCATACATAGTACTCTTAGTCTGTGCACACATTACTACCCTATTTAAGCACAGTGTACAATGCTTATATTCCTTACTTTAATCTTACTGGGTTTTATTTGCATATTCCTTCACTAAGGCCTCTCAACCTTAGTCGTCTGAGTTCTTCTCTAAGTCTTTGCACTCCATTGACTTAGTCTATAACTTTTGATCTCATACTCAACTTAGCTAAGTCTTGTATGTCAAACCTTTGCTCTTTTGCAAAGGTACAGAAGCTTGAGCATGTAGTCTCCCTTTTGTGACTGCTCATTAGAACAATCCCAGGTCATAACACAGAGCCTCAAGAGCTCAGCAAAATGTGCCTTTACATTTTCTCCCTCATCATACCTCATCTCATGCATGCACCAACACAAGTCTATTTGGACCATCTGTGCCCTGCCCTCATGGATCTGACAGATTTCTGCCCAGATCTCATGCTCACCTTCTAGGTTTTTTTGGACAAGCAGCAGGAGCTAATCTGAAATCATGCTAAAAATCTACTGCTTTATGAGTGAGTTTTTTTTTGTGATACTCCTCTATTTTGTCCTCATGCTCCTCTATCTCCATTGCACTAGCCAGACTCCCATCATCCTTTGTGAGGACCTTTGTCTTATCATCCAACTTATACATAGCTGGTTTCTTCACTCTTTCAGTAGCATATCACATCAAAACTTGGGCACTTATAGCTGTCAGTGACAAAACTAAGTAAAAGCAGCATATATTGCACTCAGCTGCTATCCAAAGGAAGGATGAGAGAATAACTACTATTCACCTAAGTAAAAGTGGCATATACTGAACTACTATATAGTCAGATGTAAAGTAAATATTAATAACAGTAAGTGCATACCTCAGCCACTATCCAAAGGAAGGATGAGAGAATGACTGAGGGAAAATTACATGACAAGGGTCCATTATATGATAAGAACATGAGCTTGCTAAAACACCATAAGGCTCACTTAAGAAATTCCTAACCTCTCCACTATTATATGTGCACCTGAGCACCTCTGAGGTGCACTTAATCATACATGCATGAGTGCACATACAGTAGCACCAAAATGCAATGGAGCACAATGAAGTGCAGTCAAGCACAAAAGGTGCAAAAAGTGCAAAAAGTGCACGAGGCATGAAAAGCACAAAAGGTGAAAAAAGATGTGGTGAGGTGCACACTTTGCCAAAGGTGTAAACTCATCTGGTTTTGTCATTCAGTGTCCTCTGCTTGTAAGTGATCCAATTTGAACCATCTTCAGCTAATTTTCAGACATTAAACAGGGAAGACCTAGTGCTGGTGAGCATAGCGTCCATGGTAGAGGCAGGGCTCATAACTGCTAGTGTTATGAGACAAATGGAGAGGGAGTGGCCATGCTAACAGACAAGGTAAAATCTCAGTCTCTTGGAAGGAACTCTATTGACAGTTTAAGTACCTAACAGACAAGGTAAACTATTATGAACTGGGATGGTTCTTAACACAAAGGCTGCACACAAGAGGCATTCTTAAATGTGGATTTGTATATCAAAGCAAACAAGCAATGGTTCACTATACAAGCCTAGTAGAGGTTGAGTATAGGGTCAATAGTTCAATATAAAATGAAGACAGGCGGGTCTGAAGAAAGGACTAGACTGGCTGAGTCTAATATGAAGATCATGTTCAGACTAAGACTTAGGAGTGCTAAGACTTAGAAGATGATTCAGACAACTAGAGTTGCAAGACTCTAGCAAAGGACATTCCAGGTAAAACCCAGTAAGATTAAAGTGAGTAACTACAGATGAATACACTGTGCTTAAATAGGATAGCTATATGCACACAGACCAAGAATGCCTAAAGAGGCATGGGAGGTAGAATGTGAGAAGGTAAGTGTGTATTCAAGGAAGGAAGGCAACTATAGTACAGACGTGTTGAGATGTATAGTATACAAGGCAAATGTTACATAAGCAAGGACATTGTGAAAGAGAAGAGAAAAGAGATAGGGGCACATATGATTGTAACATAAACTAGAGTGCTCATTAGCAAATAAGAATGGTGACCACTCTTGAGTAGGCACTTACATCTCAGTCTTTTGGAAGGAACTGAGATGTTTCTGCCCTCAGGTGCTTGACTTTATATCAGGTAAGCCGGGAACAAAAATTAAACATAACTTTATTAATGGGTTTCAAAGTTAGATGCATACATGCAGTAAACATGCTGCACTTGCAAAAAATGAAACTCCAACAATACTGCCACAGCCATAATCTAATTATAGGTCTTCTGAACATTGCAGGTTAGATGATTGATAAGCTGATAGTTTGAATTTGATCAATCAATCCTCTACCTTGTCCTTTGTCATAATGCACATTTCAGAACATAAATGAGTGCTACAGGCTCTCTGAGAAACTAATCACAGCATACAGCTTGCTCAATATCTCAAGCAAATAGATATGTTGATAGATGATGACTCATCCAGTGAGATCACCTGCAAGTCTGACTCTGACTCCAACTCTGATATATCATCAAACATCAGCATGGAATCCATTTCCTCTATAAGTTCCACCAACTCTTTTGATACTTGGATGTCCCTTGACTCCATCTGGGATGAAATACCATTCTCCAATGCCACAGATGCCTCTGGGCCTGTATTCAGTAGCTAAGTCTCTATCAAGTTCAGTAACATAATACAAGCACTTGAAGATGAAGTTGAAAAAGCACATACTCTTATCTCTCAGCCCAAAGTCACACATGCACCACAGCTCCATTTACTCAATGACTGGAGATTAGAAAATCCTCAAAAGTTCCATTGCAAACTCCAAGTCAACCCTGATGTTTTCATCAAACTTGTCAACAAAATCATCCATCATTCAGTTTTCTACAATAACTCCAAAAACCCACAATTACCTGTTCCTGTTCAACTGGTAATTTTTTTGAATGGTACCAGACACTATGGGAATGCAGCAACAGCCAAAGATGTGGCTGACTGGGCAGGGGTTTCAGTTGGGACAGTGTATAAGTGCTACCAATGTGTCATGGTTGCAATTCCGCAGCACCATGACAATGTTATTCACTTTGACCCACTGGAGGCCAAGGATCAGATTGAGATAGATCATGCAAAGGACTGGGTTGAGGAGTGTACCTGTCCAGAGTGATATGGTGGATTTTTGTGTATCGATGGTACACCCTTCAATGTTTTCCAGAAGCCTGGATGGCACAGAGAGGGTTTCTTTGACTGAAAATCAAATTACTCACTGTCGGCACAGGTGAGCAATTAAGAAATAGAATTAAAATTTTATATTGACCCTATGATAGATTGTGATCCTGCCTCACAACCTTCATATTGTTGACTATGTGATTGGAGTTCCAGGAAGCCTTCACAATGCAAATGCATTCTCAAGAACATGAATTGCATGACATCCTGAGAGTTTTTTGGGAGCAGATGAATGGATCTGGGCAGATTCAGCTTATGCATCATGTACATGGTGTGTTGTTCCTTTCAAATGTCCTGCAGCTGGTGGTTTGAGGCCCAATCAAAAAAAAATTAATACACACCTGTCAAAAGTAAGTATTGAATATGCTGAGATTTGTATGTGCTCATACCTAAGTTAAAGGTCCATGTTCACTCAGAACATTACTATGGGTCCCTCAAAGGACAATTCCAGTCACTTCATGAGCTTAGGTTTTGAATTCAATCACAGAAAGACCTCAATTATGTGAACATGTGGACACATTGTTGCCTTATTCTCCATAACCTCATTATTGAGATCAAGGAGGAGCTAGGAAAGAAAAGTACTAATCCACACTTTTGCAAAGAGTCACAAGGGCAAAGAGAAAGAGATGTAGATTCAGAGGAGGAAGGTGATGGTGATGAAGGATTTATCAGAACAAATTTTTCAGAATGTTTTGATGGGTCATTTGCTTTGTAGCAGAGTTCAAGAACAAGTCTGAAAAATAACATGTAATCATAGTACAGCATTGCAAGTACCAAGAATGTGATTAGCAAGAACAATAAACACCAAAGACAAAGACAAAGACAAAGACAGTACAGATATGAACAAGCACAAAATTAATCAGCCTCATCACCACTAGTATCAACAGTATCAACCTGTCATATTCCATACATCCGATCCAAGATCCAATCAGATCCAATCAGATCCAATCGATCCTGCTTCTATC
>MU173009.1:182991-224340 GCA_016695475.1 Suillus decipiens
CTGTTCTCTTTTGAACTGTTGTTCAACGAGCCCATCCCAGTCGTAACACCACTACGCAAGCACTTCCAGACCCTTGGACGAAGGTTATTCCCCAGAAATAAAGGGCAGTACTCGGGAAAGGGGCACAGTGCACAAACTGAGGCCAAAGCCTTTTTGGATCCCTTACATATTGAGTACGGTCTTAACACAACCCTACCAAGATGCTCCATTGCCAAATGATGATACTTGGCTTCTTTGAGTCTGATTTCCAACTTCAGTTGCCTCGTCTTGTCCTCAGACATGGCACATTCATGACTGTAAGTGGCAATGAATCTGCATGTATTGTGTTCTTGCTCAGTATGAGCTTCACAGGCCTTTAATTCCTTTGAAAATCTAGCATACTTGATCTTCATCCACTTGCTTGAAGCTTTAGACTGACTTATCCTGCATGCAGAGTAAGATTGAGTCAGAGGCATCAGCCAGCTTCTTTGTAACCTCTGCTTCCATGTCATGTGGCCACTTGCAAGATTCTGATACTGCATGAGAAGCAGCCTCAGGTGGTGATGGAGCTGCACTGCCAGTGTGATGAGTGGAGGTGACTGGACTTTGGCCATGTAGGGCACTGCCACTTGCTTTATGAGAGTACATGGTCAATGACTTCATCACATTCTCAATCCCCTTGCCACCAGAAGACTCAGGTTGACACTCCATGTGATCAAGGTCAGTAAAGAAGTTGTCCTCCAAGTCATTAGCATGCTGTGGTGGAGGGTCTGGCAACATCATGTGCAAAGGAACCTGAATGGTATTTCTCAGTGGTGAGCCAAGGAGATATCCAGAGGTTGATTGGTATTGGTTGGTTGACTCAGAGCTGCAGGATGCAAAGTTGAATAATGCTTATAGTGGTCAAGGCAAAGATCTAAGGGGAGCAAGGGTGATGTTGCAAGAATTGGTGAATCTAATCATGATAGATCTGTAGATGAGATTTGTGGTGATAGTTGGCCAAGTCAAAGAATAGCTTGATCTGAGCTTCGTTGTTGGCCTTGCACCACTCAATAAGGCAAGAGGTACGTGCAGAGTACCGTTTCTCCCAGTGGATTGCTGGGATCTTAGTAGCTGATGTTGCTTTTGCAGCACTGGAGGATCACGGGGGTTGAGAGGATATAGGAGCCAATCCACGGCCACCACGACCTCAAGTTCTAGTGGTGGTGACTTCCCGTCCACGGTTGCTTGTACCTCGTGTAGCCATAGGTCGATGATGGGCTTATAGTGGTGGACAGCGGCAACGGCGGTGGCGGCAGTGCCGTCGGAGTTTCATTTTTTGCAGGTGCAGCATGTTTGCTGCATGCATGCATCTAACTTTGAAGCTCGGCCGACGTCAGCACGCTGCACCGATTGGCTTCTTTTAAGCTTGCGCTCGCAATGCGTTCCTTAGGTTCTTCCTCGCGTGCCTTACTTCTCGGCTTCTTTGGCTTTTCCCTTCTCCTTTGTCTCTGCTCCGTCATATTCCAACAGATAACTCAATAACCACCTGATCTCCAATCTCATCATCAATCATTGATGACACGATGACGACCCAGCCGAGTAGTATATATCATTGTCTTTCCAAGCACCTAGATTTGTGAGTGAGTGTCTGGCACCTGATCTCCGTGTTATGACCAAAAGATCGTTAGACCCACTCAAATTTGCATTCAGTTTCAGTAGACCAATGTCGTTACCGTAGTTCGAATGGAAGTAGAACTCTCAGGCAGCTACCCGTCACTGGTAAAACTATCGAACAGGAACTCCCGTTCAGCATCCAGTAACTTACTAGTCACGTTAGTACTGCACACTAGTCGGAACTTCATTCATACTCAAACAAACAGCGAGTTAAGAAGGCAAGCTGATGAAGGCATACTACTAGTCTAAGCAAATAAGAAGGTAACGTGTTATGACGGGACGGGAAACGGGAACATAGCGAAATGTTAACAACGGGCTTGAAGCAGACATAGGACAGGATTGATTAGACAGGTATTGTCCCAGTCAATACCGAACAATGTTCATGCTTACTACAGATAGCTGTTAGAAATCCCTCAGTACGAAGCAATCATGTAAATACCGCACTACTTATAATATACATATCCGCGGGGTTTGGCTGAAATCAGCCGACGTGCTGATCATTACGAGAGAGTTGCCAATAAATCCCTGTTTCTTGGGACGAACCTGCACTTGAACGGTTTAGGGCCCCTTCGGGGGGTATGAGAATATGTTTTGTGTTTCAGGCTCAGAAGGACGAGTTACCTGACTATACCACTATCCCCAAATTCTGCAGGAAGTGTGATCTCTTTTCCACTCTCATCAAGCGGTTTTGCGATCGTAAACACAGCAAGGATACAAGAGATATTGAGGTACAATGAAGCCTGGGCAAAATGCAACCCTGAAATAAGACGCGGTCGTTAATTTCGGCTGTGACGGTGTCAAATGACACGCACCAGGGCATGCACGGCGCCCAAACCCAAAGACGAACCTGCGTGGGTCCAACTGGGGCGAGGGTCCGAGGAAGCGCTCAGGCCTGAACTCCAACGGGTCGGGGTACATTTCCTTATCTTGCGATATGGAAAGAATGTTTGCGATGATCGTTGCACCCTTGGGTATGCGGTACCCTTTGTAAACGTCTTCCTTCATTGCGTGGTGCGGGAGCCCTGCGTCGTTGAAAGTGAGCGGGAACTAGGACAAAAAACGGCATGTCGCTGACCTCGCGGAGCCACAGGTGCCCAGCGGATGAGCTCTTGGATGAGCGCTCCGATATAAGGAAGCTTGTCTCTGTCATTGAACCCGGGAAATCTGTCCTGACCCACAACAGCATCAATCTCTGCCTGCGCAAGCTTCTGCACCTCGGGATAAAGTACCATCGCCAGGATAAAAGACGTCAAGGTTAATGATGTCTGCTCGTATTTTAAAATTCACACGAGGAGGGTGCAATAAAATATCTTACGGTGTCTACTCCCCCTCTATAGATCCCCACACTGCACCACTTGGTGATCTCTTCTTGTTGGGCGCTGGCTGTGGACCCATCCTCCGGAAGGAGCTGTTCTGACACGAAGGAATGCATGTAGTTGCCGCTGTGCTGATCGGCGATGAGAATTGGTTGTGATTCCGGATAATATGAGCTCGCAAGACTGCTAAGCAAGGCTTACTATTTGTTGTTTGGCCCAATTAAATGGTACTGTGTCATTCCAACTTAACTTTTCGCCAATGTCAAAGGCTACACGCTTGAAACCTGCCCCTGGAAACCATGAAGGTAGGAAACGCACTCATGGAAGGTCGACTAGTTGAGTGTTATGATAATAAGGAAAATGAAAGGAGGCATACATGGTGGTATCACTTCGACCAACCAACGTCCGGGCTGTGTTAACGTGAGGCTTATTTTCATGCCTTCTAGCAGGATATTGATGAAATAATCGACATTCTCAGTGACCTTCCAACCGTATGCGAGATAAAGAACGGTAGCGGCTGTGTTCCTGCACCTTCGTTAAGACACGAGCAAAACAAGTAATCGCAAGGATTTTACCTTTTGATATGATCGACGAAATGTTCAGGGTTCCTGTTCAGGCCATCAAGCAACACACGAGATTGTTCTGTTTGCAGCGACTCGTAGTTTTGTATAGTGCGGGTACTCAAACTGGCTTTGAGGGCCGTGCGATACGTCTTGAAATATGGGTGAGTGAAAGATATGTTGAACGGGACCAGGTTGCGCTTCGCAAGTTCTGTGTACATCCATATTTTTGGACGATCTGAATATGTAGTAGCGCGTGAATCGAGCAATTCAGTAGCTGATTGTAGGGAGTTGAGGACTATGAACTGCCGGTTAGGCATGCGGAAGGAGAATATGGGCCCTACGAGACATGGGTCAGAAGTGTTGTGGCAAGCGGAAAATTGGACAATGTGCACCATAGATTTCAGCCCAAGCGGCATACACCACCCAAGGCTCTTTCTTTGGCAGTTGATGAAGATTTCCGGTGAAGAAGTTTGGAGATGGCCCAGGGGGTAGTGGTAATAATCTACTCTGTCGACGACCGTATAAAAAAACTGCTGTCAGCGCAGCCACAAACAGGAGGATTATACCAGAAGACATGTAGTAATAGATACAGGTGGGTGGACTTTTGCGGATTGCACTCTGAGTTCTTATCAGGTTCCTATATCATTGTCACCCTGATGAGATTATCGGATATAAGCGATATGAAGCCTTCTGCGATTTAGGTTATCGAACCACCGCGGGTTGAGTGCGGGAAGCCCCCCAGTTAGCACCCCTTGAGCAAGATAAGTTATAGGAGGTCTAATTGAATTTAAACTCACGTGTCCCTTATGATAAATACTACCAGGTGCCTACTATCCCGGGGGTCCTCGTCGAAACAGGCAATTTAGAAATTGGGGCAACTTGTTTGTTCCTAAAATATCTAGCTGCTGGCGTTTGAGAGAGCTCTTTATTTGATGTGTTGTCTCGTAACTATGTCATGTTGGGCTGGTCTCTGGAATCTGGACACACTCGAGCTTTATGAGACGCCTTAGTCAGCTGAAGTGTAGTTTACGGATACTGAAGAGACAGTGCGAAGACAAAGGACGGCCATGCCCCAGCTGTCAGGGCGGCGAGTGCATATCTGAATCTTACCTGATGGAGTCCCTGCGAAATCAAGAAATCATTGTAGCAGTTTCTATGAGCATCATGCAGATTCACTGGCAGCGAGTCGAAGTTAACACATGATAATATACTGTGAAGCTGAAGGATGACTGCATCAGAAATGCGGAAGCTTTGTGCCTCCCTGACGAGATCAGAACAAACACAGGACACAAGTTCACGGCAATTGAGGCTTTGTGTATCACTTGCGCTCACTTAGTACGCTCAGCTGGTGCCTAGTAAAATGGCTTAGTACTAGTTAGCAGCGAAAGCTGGAGTTAAAGTTCTCAAACCTGACCTGAACTTACCATCAGACGGCTGTATAATCGGCGGGTCGTAAGTCGATGAAAACCTTCAAAAAACCCTTAGCAAAAGCACTCTACTCAGTTAGTACTAATTAAGCACTTTTATGCTCGCAGGCTCGCTAGAAGCGCAAACGACATTCCGACCCCTTGTTCATCGTCTACAGTTGACAAGCAGCTGGTCCAGTGCTTTCAAGGTTCAAGATCCCTGTAATTTCGCGAGTGAAAGCATGAGCACATTAATGTCAGATGTAAAATTTGGTATCGGGTGATTTCACGAGAAGTAAAAAAAAGAGGTAATGAATACAACAGAAATCCGGAACCGTGACGCAGGGACAAACGGAAATTCACAATCCAAGTCATTATCCAGCCTTAAATCAATCATTACATCATCTATCCATCCGCCCCTCTCCTCAGATAGAGAAAAACGGCTGCTCTACATTCTGACCCTGTTGCTGCTGCTGCAACTGAAAGGGATTGTTTTTGGTCCCAAACCCTGTCTTCTGTGCTGCCAGTAGACCAGCTTGCGTATGTCCGTAGCGCAGCGCGCCGACATTTCCAAATGTATCTTGACCATCGTCGCGATTGGCAAACAGACTAGCAAGATGCGCGTGCTCTTGGTCTGCCCGACTGGGACCACCACGACCCGCACCTGCGCCCGTGGATGTGCTGACGCCTGGGGAAGGTGATGATACTTGAGAGGACACGGGTGAAGAGTTGTAAGAAGGTGCGTTTGAGTCGGAGTAGGTTCCTTGGAGATTGAACGACGGTCCAGAGGTGCCGTTGACTGGTGTCCCTGATGATACAGGGGTAGGCGAAGTAACAGGGGCGAAGGGATTATTAGAACTGAAGGAGTAAAAATTTGAGCTCAATGTGACGAGCAATCTACATAAGGAGATGACATACCCGAAACCAGTCGGTTGCGCAAATAAGGCTTGCTGCTGCTGTTGAGCTTGGAGCTGTTGCTGTCGGAACCACTCCTCTTGCGCCGCTTGCTGGGCTAGTTGTTGGGCTTGGGCTTGGGCTTGAGCTTGAGCTTCTTGCTGTTGACGAAGCCATTCTTGTTGCTGCCTCAAATATTCTGCCTAATAATGGAACGTTGAATCGGTCGATCGATAATAAGATCAGTTATTACCGTACCTGCATTGCTTCTTGTTGTGCTTGCTGTTGATATGGGTTGAACGATGTAAACTGTGGCTGCATCGTGTATTGAGGCTGAACAGTATACTGCGGCTGCATCTGGGGCTGAGGTTGCAAGCCTGTTGCATATGGAGTAGGGTCGATAAAAGGAAATGGATTATTGCTGTTGAAACCGTTTGGTGAGGATCTGGAATGAACAAGGCCATCAGTTGAAATCAAGCATACGTATGAACTAACGCACATTTGCGCTTGGTCATCGAATAAAGCTTGGGCATTTGAGTCTTCAACAGCTTTATGTCTTTTCGCTTCCTCTTCCTCACTTAATCGTATTGCTGTGGCAAGGTCTTGCTCCTCAGCTTTCCGGCCCTGCTCCTCCGCAAGAGTCTTTTTCGATGCTTCGATCGCCTTACGGAGCTCGTCCTCATCACGATCGGCGCCACGGTTGGGCTTCCGTGGAGGCGTTCCAGGAGGAGGTGCGTAACTCCTCCTTCCATTATTTTCATCCTCCTCTTCGTAACCACTGTTTTGCCCTCTGATCATTCGATCACGCATGCTTGCCCGAGTTCTGCGTTCCTCCTGTAGACGTGCTGGGTCACTAAGAAGGTTGGAGATATCTTTGGCCTTCTGTCGGACATTGGCACCACAATCTTTCGCATCTTCATCCACATATTGGAATTCCTTGAGCGTTTTTATGATGTATAAATTATCACGGAAATATAGGACGACATTTTCGGAACCAGCGTGTAGGAGGTAGTCCAGCACGGTGAGTGACTGGGATGGAGTTTGAATTCGGGTCCTCCATCGGAAGCAAGGCAGCTAACCTTGAATACATGTCGCCAATTCTTGCCTTTATCATTCAACCTTTTATCAAGCATTTCCATAATCTCAACAAAGTCATTCCTGTGAACAACACCGCATCAGCGTCGCTGGCGGACCACGACCACCAGGCAAGTTGCCTAACGATCACGCACTGGTTGTATGATAACTGGGCAATCTCATTCATCTGAGTTCCTGATGGCCCCCATGGATCATTAGATGTTGCATCCCGAACTTTTGCCTGCGTGTCTGAATAACCCTTGGTGTAATTCTTGGCGACACGGAGGGCACCCTTGCCGAAGTGCTGGAGCGACATTACACCGTATCGTGATTTGCAGAATAGAAGTTCTACAGATTATCAGGCTTCACTTTAGTTGAATAGAGAAGTGAGTGCGGAGCGGATCGTGGTGGGATGCTGAATGGAATCCTTGAAGAGACGTGACATACTGCGGAAGTCGCCGATCAAGTATGTAATACGTATATGATAATAGTTGAATAAGAATAACACACGCCGATGGTGAAGCGGTTATCATGCTTGCCTTCCAAGCAAGCGGCAGGGGTTCGACTCCCCTTCGGCGTATTTCTTTTTCCACTGTTTCTATAACTTCGAGCACTAGTGCTTACCCGATTCCCGCTGTTGGTTGGTGGTACAGTATCATGATATTCAAAAAGTCTAAGATATGGAACAACATAGTTCAAATGTACTTATATAGGTACGATCGTGTGAGCGCAGAACCAGGCTACCAACCGAGGATACCACAGGCGGCCGCGCAAGGCACTGTGAGTGAAAACTTGAAGGGTACATGAGTTCGAAGTAGGAATCAGGAGACTGCGGCAGGTCGTGGTGGCAGCACCAAGTTAGCGCAAAAATGAGGAAGGTCCTGGTTGGATGTGCATTGAATAACAAAGGACAATAGCCTGAACATGTTGGTGCCATATAACGGGAGGTGGAGGTGATCGCATCGATGGCAGCGTCGCACAATAGTGCAGAATGTTGCCGGGCCGGGTGGCACTTGGATGTGGGAGTCGCGAGTCTAGTGACGGGAGGTCGTGGTTGACAGCAGTACTGGATATGGTTTGAGTACATGTGCGGTATGCACGCTTACTACACACGCCTACGGCCGAGTGAACAGGAGGTTGTCATCGCGGTTAACGAAGGAAAGTATTCAACTCAAGTAATAGGACCGGACTTGGTGAGGTAGGTCGTCGCTTCGGATAATTTCCATTTTCCGTCGATACGGTGACGATTTTCACTGGACCGTGCCGAATCGAAAAAAACTTCCAAAGCACTGTGATCTATAGCACTGGATGACGGCATCGGCGCCAGATCACTGGCACCGTTCGAAGTTGAAGCACTGATAGTACGTCTGCGGCACTTTGCTTTTAGGTTGGATGACCTAGGTGCAGTTGATAGAGTCTCTAACATGATCCAGAACGCGCGACACGGTGAGCAATTAATGGCCATCACGCGCAAAATTACGCGAGTCTTACTAACTTCTGCATATATCATACTAATGCTTCTAGTTCGAAGAAAATGTTCTTTCGAGGTTAAAAAGGTCCCTGACCGTTGACACATTCTCAATATTCTAGCTATAAAAGCAGTCACTTGTTGGTCTCTGTTCTTCACCTCCGACTCCGATTCTTTAGCTTCCCTCCATTCACTATGCAGCTCACTCTCTTGGCATCCCTCGCTGTTCTCTGCGGTGCCGCTTTCGCTGCCCCTTCTAAGCCTTACGGTACTCCTGTTGGTGTGGCCCTTGGTTGTGTGTGCCCAACCTCGTTGTAGAAATATGAACTGACTTGTATGCATAGCTGTGGGAGGTGACTCGAGCAAAGGATTGGACCGACTCCACCATGGCAAGGAGGCTCGTGCCGTGGTAGAAGCCATCGCTGGTATGGCATTTCCTTCAGCTCACACTTCGCCGCTAAAGGTTTTCCAGACGTCCAGAATGACGTGAATAACGCTGAAGTGGAGGTTGCTTCACCTAACAAGCGTGAAAATCCGAACGATATTCAAGGCTGCAAGTACCGTGGTCAGTTGTAGAAATATGAGCTGACTCGCGTGCATAGATGTGGACGGCATCCTGGTGAACGAATTTGCTCCCATACATGGCCCCATCGTCGAGCGGGATAACGCTGTGGTCAACGTCGATGCTGGTATGACATTTTCTTCGACCCGCAGTTCGCTGCTGATGGTCTTCCAGACGTCCAGAATGATGTGAATGACGCTAAAGCCAATGTTGCTTCACCTCACAAGCGTGTCAATCCGAACGACCTTCAAGGTGGTAAGTACCGTGCACAGTTGCAGGAATACGAGCTGACTCGCATGCATAGCGCTTGATGGCATCGTCACGAGCGAACTTCTTGGTGCCGTCCTCACTGGCAAGCCATAAGCCTGAGTGTGATGAATAGGTCGAGGTCGATGCCTGCAAGTACCATGCACAATATACGCATGCATAGATGTGGACAACGGCTTGATCGACCCTCAGGCCGATATGCTTTAGCCAGCGAATTTGTCTACCACATCATTTCGGCCTCATCCTGCATATTCACATTTAACTGGCAAGTATACCCATTACGAACTATACTTTAGAATCTTCCACAGTCAACCTTACGCACTTCTTGTCACTAGTTAGCTAGTACTCACTCATTGCGCAGGTAACCTACCTGTGTCAAATCATGACCACCATAATCATCATGATCAACGCCATACAGCCCGCCCTCAGCGCACTTGAGGTCGTTGAATTGAACATGAAGACCCTTTATTTGAGTCGACAACGATGCCAGCCTGAAGAGAATGGTAATAACAAGTTTATCATGATTTCAACACGCTCGTACAGATATTCAGACGTACTATGAAGTTAGTAACCAAAGTTGAAGGAAATGCATGAGCGATTTTCTATTCGGTTCTGGACGAGACTCTCCTGCTCATAAATACGCCATACACATGACTGGGCGAAATCAAAAGATGTGATACAACCAACAACAAGCGGGTAAATACTAATATATTGTAAGATCACCATCTATCACGAGTCTCAAAAACACAAATACATCAAACACGACTCCTCCCCCGTCTCTCATACTCAACAAGCATATCCACCGCACGATCCCGTGAATCCTCCAACTCATCCCGATCCTCGCTCTGCTCCTCAAATACACTCGACCCCAACGCCCGACGCAATTGCATCACCACCTCCTTCTGTGGTCCTCTCGCAGGCGGACTAGGCGGGGGAGATAATATCAACGAAACCTCGTTATTAGCGGTGTCACAGCACAGGATCCGAGATGGGAAGATCCGCCGGAATAATATGATGGTGCTTAGCACAGTTTTGATGTCCTCATCATCTACGGCCAGGTCTTTCACGTTCAGCATGTCGCTCTCCCAGACTTTGGCGAAGGAGTCGGAGATGGCACTGATAGTGCCGCCTAGGGTCCGGCCCGCGTTGATGGTCTCGTTCCATTTAGCTTCCTGTTCTGCGTCGTAGGATTGAGAGAGAGCACCGCCGTGCGAACGGGCGACGGTTTGCACGAAAAGCTCAGATGCGTGGGAGCGGAGACGTTGACGGAGGATGGTCGTGGCGAGGGCACCGAGCGGCGTTAGGGATGTGGTGGGAGATGAGGATGTGAGCATCTGAGCGGCTTCCTCGAGGGACAGTGTATCTAATACTAACCGCTCGTAAGGACGAACCAACCCGACACGAGCACGGTTCCATAACCTCTGCGAACGATCCTTTACGTAAAATACTGGGAGTGAATGGGCAAGGAGCGCCAATGTCGCCAGATCACTTGCGTGTTGTGTTGTTTTGCCAGACGCACCTAACAAGGACGAAAGACGCAAATAGACTTGAAGACGTAGAAGCGCTGGAGCTGAGGCGGGGTGAAGAGCAACGAGCTCAGCTAGACGAACCCATGCCCTGCGCTCAAGTTCAGAGTCGAAGGGCTCGTTCACCGTACGCTTGACGAAAACACTTCGGACTGCTCCTAGTGCACCGGTGCTTAATCCCAGTGCATCGATGAGAGCATCACGTTCGTCCTGGGATCCACTCTGAGCAAGTGCATCTGATAATGGACCTTGCTCTTGGCGGCGGGTGGTTCTCTCAGTGGTGGCAGAGTCTGCTTCTGACTCTGAGTCACTGATATCAGGGGAGAGAGGGGGAGAAAGAGGCTCCGCCCCCTCATAGGTTGCAGGTGCTGCTGGACTGCTGATTAAATAACTGAAGGGTATGCGGCGCATGATCTTGGCACGTTGAATATATCCTGGAAGCGGTAGCCATGGGACGATGATCGTGAACAGAACCAGGATAGATGCTAACAAATGGATAACTTGTACGGCACTGCTCCATGACCACATCGTAGCAGCAGTAACAGGTGTAGAATCAGTGACGTGGGATAGCACCGAACCTTGGTGCGTGTGAGGATGCGAGCCACCCGTTGAGGTAAAGGGTGAATTGAAAAACGAGAACAGCGCAAAGACAGCAAGAAGGTATTGCTGCGGCTGTGCCTGCATAGTAACGTCGCCCTGCACGGGCGCACCAATAGGGTCATTGAGCAAGATGGGTGCAGCAGCGATAATTGGGGGCGGAACACCAGGTTGAATCTTACGGGGTCGACCTCGCTTGCGCTTCTCTGGTGCTGCTCCTGGGATACCCTCGGCAATGGATGTGGGTGCAACAGCAGCAACAGAAACAACGGGCTGTTTATCCTTCTTAGCCGCCGGTGCCTTGGTTAACTTAGGCTTCTTGCGGACGCGCTCAGAGTCATCACCTTCATCTTCGCCATCGCCATCTTCATCATCACTTGCTTCGTAGGCTTCGGCATCATTGTCAATTTCATCACGTTCTGGGCCTCCAAATTTTTTGGCCCATTCGTGATCCCACTCAGCAAGGAGAGGCTGAGCACCAGGAATTCCAAGGATAAGGGTACGCAATCCTTCTTGCTCGCGCCTCAGCCTAATCTCACGCCTTTTCAAGACGCTGTCACGACGATCAGCGCAAGCACGATTGAAGGATAAATTTAACTCACCGAATATACTCGACTGCCTTCCCGAGGACATTGGCCTTGCTTCCTTTTCTCGCAACTTTGACACCATCAATGTACCCACGTTCATCTACAACATCACCTTCTTGTGTAGTATTCTGGTCTAAAACACGAAGAGCAGGGACAGAGGCCTTGAGGCTCTGGATGCGCGCATTAAGATTTGTACGGTAACGGCGCTCGATGGTTGTGTGGCTAGTCTTTGGGCGACTAATGACAGCAGTGCCTGCTATCTGAGTGTTAAGGGTGGATGATCCAGAGTCTGAAGTGGGGGTAGTTGGACCGGGGGAGGGAGAGGATGACGCTGAAGACGAGAGGTAGGGTTGAGGTTCCTGCTTGCGTTTTGGTGGTTTGGAGGAAGGCAACGCCGGAATAGAGGATATGAGCCGAGGTATGGGCAATTTTGCTTGCATAATCACTCCCGAGAAGGGATCTGTGATATTCCGTTAACAAAACAACTGTAAAAAATGGACTACACATACCTGTTCCCGAACTGATCGGGACCATGGCTGGAGATACCGACGCACCGGATGAGATGCTCATCCGGGGTGATTTTTCATCAGCCGAGCCGGAAGAAGCTGAGGCAGAGCTGAGGGTAGGTGATGAAAAAGTGAAAGGGAAAGAGGCAAGTAAATCCTGGGGTTGGATATGAAGAGAATTCATGTCAAATATAGACTGCGGAGATGCGCCGTGATAGTGCAATGAACTTGGGTCGACAGCCATAGACAATGCAGTATTGAGGTCAAGGTCCATGGGGAAAGAGAAGTCAAAAGAGCCGCCAAGATCAGGAAATTTTGAGTTATGGTCAGAACCCAAGTCTAAGGGCTGTTGCGGCCAGAGAGAGGAAAGCTGGGACCAGTCTGGTGGAGAAGACGCTTGGGATGAGGAGGTTTCTGAATCTGATAGATTATTTAAGAGCATGGTAAGCGGATCAGATGCATCCAAAGTGAGCTCATCCTTTGAGACTTGGTCGACGTGAACTTCACCGTCCATATTCGTTGCGCTACTGCCGGTGGGAGAGCAGAAGGGTAACCGCAGACAACGTTTGGATTAGTTATAAGCTTATTGCAATCGTGCCACTTTCACCATCGCACCATTTCTAAATTATTTCCAAATTAGGAAAGTTTATCTCACCACACGGGTGAGTCCAAGCTGCTAGGCCAGTGCAAACTGGCCCGACTTTTACAACTTTACCGAGAGGTCGAAGGTCGACCAGGGTAATTTACGCAACTGAGAGTAACCACCTTCTTCTGAAAGGCGAAGCTACAAAATTGGCAGGGGACAATATATTTTCAGAGTACATCCCATTACCTGGCATGTCCTTGAAAGTTTGATGGCGCGACTTTATACTTGTCTACGGGTGGTTACTTCCGTGAATGCCAGTGAGTCGTGAGCTCTATTCAGATGGTGGATTGTTGATAAAACCAGGCCAAGTTCGTGGAAGAGCCTTACCTATGCAATTCCGTCGCTTGGGCTTTGTTTTTTAAGTTCCATATACTAAGTCTGGATCGTTTATCCGTTAATTCCAAGGCTCCACTAGGTTCTTCCAACATCATTTGCCGTGAAGTTCTGCCATCCAGGCACAACCGATCTGCCAAACCAGTAGAACTTCCAAGTTTTGCCTACGATCCTTTCAGGATATGAAAGCGAGTCCCGTCCACCTCAGAGTAGTTCAGAGTCCCTTTTCGAGGCTCGTATCACTCTGCATTTCTCCTTCCTCGTCGTCGTTACTCTCAGGTGGTCCTCACTATGATTTCTTCGCAGCTCGAATTCCAACTTGATGGCATAATATTATATCTGATGACACAAGAACTATTCTAGCACGCACCTCGGGCCTAACTCCTTTGAAGTTTCATTATAGACGTCATGATGGTCACTAAGATAACGACCGCACCGTGCAGTTTCTGGCTTCTCTGGAAGTGTTATAATGGTGAATGTGCGGACAAATGAGGGAGGTCAAAGTACCTCCCGTACCCCTAATCATCAGTCTACCTCAACCCGTCGGCCTTCCAAGCCTGTCAGCCTGCCTACCAGAAATAGCGATCGCTACTGTTAAATGGATATCGTCCACACGCGTTACCGCGTTTAACATGACCTTAAAATTAAGCACCTGAATATAGTTACTCGGAAGGAGGTCATGTGTGGAGCCGCATGCCCGCGTCGTGTTTCATAATATTCCCATGGCTAATATTTGCGAGTTACTTACGTTATTTGAGAATCCACTCAACCTCCACCTTCCATAGTGTTGATATAAAACATATATCATAGTATGTCATAGTATGTTATATATTGATACATCGATGGCTTGTGAGAGACAGAGAAAAAGTAGAGATTCAAAGGAGGAGACCTGGTCTAACATTTTTGACATCATGTGACCTAATACTTTGACAATGAAATTTGAAAGACTTCGAATTGCAAGTATCTATAAAAGGAAATCAATTGACTCTAGAAATCGCGGTTTCGGTTGCTCAGCTTCGTGTTTTTCTTTCGTACTCGACGTTTAACGAGAATTTCAGTTGTCGACAAGTCGTTGACTTGAGCTCGTTTCAACTGTAGTCAGTCCATTTTGTCTTACCTTGCTTTCTAACAATCTGATTGTTGTAAGTACATCCTTCATCATCCCAGGTACCGCTTTTCTCCCTCTACTTACCGCATTCAATCCCTGCTCAAGTTTCACCTTTTGTTGCGTTGACAGGCAAACAGCGGATGGCCTTTGTCTGGTCCAAAGGCTAAATTCTGAACTCACTGCAGGAACCCAGTGATCTTTACTCTTTCTTGACGCGCGCCGTCCCATTCATTTATTTCGGACTTTCTTTTACATTAACATGACACACACAATCCCCCAAGTCCGCAGGCGTCCCACGAAACTCAAGTCGTCCGGGGTAAGGCCAGATTCTAATATCGTTCGGGCGTCGGTTTTCGAGACCGCCCTTGAACTTGGCATCCACAACTCCACTGTCGCGAATTGGATATTCAATAGCCCTATGCCTGAGGAGGTAGAAGAATTAGAAGATATCCCTCCTGAAACGGAGGCGGAAGAGGTACGCTGTTACGATCTCAGATATGACTTGATGCTCAACAAAGCGCTTTCGTCTACTTCATTACTGCTGCATTAACTTCCGCAGACCTTGACTCCTGCCCTCACTTTCGGCTCGCATACTACGAGTGATGAGTCGTCAACGACATCCTCCCCGAAAAACAACGTTGCATACACAAGGCAGATACACATGTACAAGCCGAGCGTGTTCGAGCCTCCCCACGTGCACTTCGATGACTTTGCTTCCGCGCAGTTGGCACTATCATTGCCACCGCTGAGTGCGCCAGTTAATGAGAAGGAGAGGCCCGGAAGCATATCCAATTCGTCTGGGAAACCGTCAAATGATATGGGACACCAATCGAGTGAGGATATCGCACGTCAGATCGACCGCAAATGTGCTACTCCGAGTTCCGCCAAGTCTGAAGCGGACTACATGAGCGATGGTCAATATCTTTCTGATAGCGCTGGTCTCAAAAAGCCTGGCAAACTGAAAGGCAAAGGCAAGAAAGGAAAGGTGCCAGTCTTGGACTTGCGTCCCGGATTTGATGAAGCACCCGGTTATTCTTCGGATGGAGGTTATCTCTCTGCGTCGTCGAGCAAGTCGCAAGGGAAGCCTAGTAAGGGTAGATCTCGGGCGATGGCTTTCTTTCGGAGGAAGCCAAAGAAGCAGCGAGCCAGCGATGAAGAAGATGATAACTACATACCACCGGTCCCCGCAATGCCTCCAATGGCAGTTCCTTCGAGTCCAAGACCTCTGAAGCACCTTATCGCAACACCTTCATCTCCTACGCGATCTGGTTTCACTCCTCTGACACTGACCTTTAACACCTCAACTCGAGCGTCAAGTCCTGTCTTGCACTCAAGAAAAGATCGCGCTAGTCCACCAGTTGCTCGAGCAGCGACGCCTTCTTCCACTCCTCCTCGACCATTCGAACAGATAGTAAATTCTACGCCCTCGCCTGTGCCTTCGCCTTCGCCTGCTCTCGCTCTTCCGTCTGTGCCGATATCTCGGGCACCAACTCCCAGTGCACCTCCTGGTGCAGTATTATCCCCCATCTCAGAGACTCCTGCAACTCCCGTCCGTTCATCCCCGATCCCCTCTTCCCGGCATATCACAATTCGTCCAGCAGCTCCCCCACCTACGCAGCCATTACCACAACCACCTCCGTCTCCCATGCCACCCACAACGTCACGAAGGGCCCCTGAACCACCCATGCCTCCGGTACCAGTGCGTGTGCTTCCCATGCCACCATCTACGCCGACGACGCCCTTGCGAGGACTGCCACCTTCCCGACCGGTTGCAGTACTTGGCCCTACAGCTCCGTTAGTTCCTCGTCGGCATCCACAAGCTCAGCCACGTGTTCCATTTTCCCCTCGGCCACAACCGTCACATAGCGCATCTGATTCAGTTGTGCCGCAACGCACGCATGATAATGGTGATACATCACCAAGAAGGCACCAGAACCGCAATGATGACAACTCTGAGACTCAACCTCCCAGGCATGGCGGAGTGGCACGCAGACAGCTTTCAGAGATACCACCACCACCGTTTCTCCAGCGGCGCATACATGGCATGCAGGGATCGCCACGGCATCCACCTCCAGATTCACCTCTTCCACAGATTCCGAATGCACGCCCTATACATCCTCCAGTGTTCCCTTCAAAATTCCATGAACACTTTTCGTCAGTGTCGTCAACGGGTCATGCTTCACCTGCTCTGCGCAGTACGAGTGAGTCTGGCTCGTCATCTGGCCCGTCAGTTCGCTCGATACGGTCTTCCAACGCCCCGTCAGTATCGACTTCTGACAGTCACAGCCACTCGAGTCGTCATTCAGGCGGTGTCGTAGATACGCGCCCAGGAACAAGAGCTTCCTTGCAGTCAGAGCTCAGCTACAGGAAGCAGATTACGACCAGTATTGCCTACTCACACTCGCATTCGTCCATGCTTGATACGCGGAGCGACGTCAGTGTCAGTGTCTACGATGAGCGTTCGAGCACGTACAACCAGGAGGGGGGAAATGATTCCAAGAGCGCACAGACTGACGATGACGCATCGTTCTATCCCTCGGATGAGCAGACGGCTGGGAGGCGTACGATGTACCTTGTTGAAAATGGACAGGCTCTAGAAGAAGATGGAGATGTGTTCCCGCCCGCATTACCAACCCTGGTAGAAAGATACATTTAACTGACGTTGGGACATAAGTTACGGTTGGCTTTAATTTATCTAGTGTTTATAGCTTTTTTTGAGGTTGCTCTTTCGTTCTGTTTCTTTGTTCTTTTGACAGTTGGTTTTTTTGATAATTTTAATAGCACGAGACTCGAGACGTATGGTTATTGGTTACGGCTGGTGGTTGCTCGATGCAGCTGCGGTACTGGTAGATAGGATCTTGGTAATAGCTCGAATCCGGTTAGGACTCCCAAAATGTTTGGGTAGGCAAGCTCAGCGCCCGGAGCGCAAGGGAAAACTCCGGAATTTGCCAAGCGCTTATGATCGATCGAGTTCTGGAAATTGAATTGTATTACGCCGACATTTATCCCTACACTGCAAACTGCCGCAAACCTATATATAAGGGATATTCAATTCCAAAATGTCGTTGTCAATGTCGACTTGACCTTACTACATCTGCAAAACAACCAGTTCTCGCTTAAGGTAGATGACTTGCAAATCCAACGAACGTCACATGACTAGCGCTACAAATTCGTGACAAAACTGAAAAAAATGACAACTAATTAACGACGCAGTAAAATAAAAAAGCCCAAAGTGAAAGTCCGCCGTGTTGCCGCACATGCCATCCTGTCTTCTGTGTAATGGGCGGCTGCAAGACAAAAGGTCCAAAGCGCTGGAATGAAAACCTTGCAGCATGGAGAGCATCAAAACGAGCTAGAACCAGTGGATTAGACATAGAAAATGATGAAAATGTTGTGAGTAGCTCAACTTCGGGAGTCAAGATTAGAGTCTTATGCTGTTGCATAGCACATAGCCTCGTTTCATGAAGGAGTTTGATGATTGTCACCCAACTGAGTCTGTGACATCTGTCTGACATGTATTACTTGCTACATATTCCTTAATGCTCAACTAGTACTTGCACATAATGTCATCTACAATGTTTAGCACAGTCAGCAAGAGGTTATCTGCACAGTGTCACAACATGGTCACATCATGTGATGTTTGTTGGATTTGCAAGTCATCTACCTTACCAGTGTAAGAAGTTTGATGCCTTATGAACCCTTACAGCTTAGTGATGGAGCTTGCCAATTGGTGGAGATTGTGGTAGCAATGAGGTAAAACCTACAGAAATTCCAATGCTGTACAAATTGAAAAATAATGTCAGACAAGATAAGATCACAGGATAATGAGCTTGATTGTCGCATTATTGTGATTCAAGATAGCAATACACAATCATCATCAGTCCTATACTATGCAGTATACTTATTCACAACCCTAACCTCTCCTCTCCACATTCCCTCATCCTTGTCTTCAGTGTCTTGAAACATGCTGCAAGCTCAGGGTGAGGATAAACTTTGCTTGAAATATGTTTGTGAATGCTGTGATAGCATCAGGCAATTAACATGCAAATGGTAAAGTTTTATCAAGCTTTACCTAACTTAAAATTTGTATAATATGTTGGATATCAGGGGTCAAGGTATGAGCTCGACACTTTTCGGGATTCTTCGGGAATGATGGCGCAATATTGGCGGGCATCGGCGGCATAGTTTTACCACTGGCAGACATATAAAAGGAGGTATTTTACAGTACAAGACACTATGCGTTTGTTTACGGGTTCCCTGTACAATCAAGTTAGGTCGTACTTTGAAGAACGTGTCTGAGACTTGCGGATAACTCAACATAATATCCATCAAAATGATAGTTCACTTCACAAAGCTTTATATACCTGGAGTAAGTTGGATGGAAACTGCCAAAAATACAACCATGGCAGTCTGCCTACCATTTACTTACCATTTCTCACCAAACCAGTAAATATTGCCAACACTCACCAACCATGACAAAGTTTGATAATGTTTAGTCATCTGGGTTGCTTCAAACAAAAGTTACAATTTCTTGACCTTACATACACACATTTTACTCAAGAAAATTCATTTTTCAATTAAATAAACAAGAGGTATGTACATGTGTAATACAACAAAGAATACAAGGAAAAAAGCAAAAGATAAAGATATACCAGTATAAGAGGGAGGAGGTTAGATCCAGGTCCACAGAAGCCATGAGGAGGGGCCATGACATGAGGGACCAGGGGGGGACCACCAGGAGGGCCAAGGAAAGACCAAAATGGAGGGGCAGGGAGGGACAAAGGAGGGATCACAGTGGAGGGCCACAGTGGAGGGCCAGGGAGGGACTATAGCAGAGGGCTAAGGAGGGACCACAGCAGAGGGCCAAAGAGGGATCATTGGGAGCCAGGGAAGGACCACAAGGAAGAGCCAGGGAGGGACCACAGCAGAGGGCCAAAGAGGGACCATTGGGAGCTAGGGAAGGACCACAAGGAAGAGCCAGGGAGGGACCACAAGGAAGGATGGAGAGGGCAAGAATGGTGGTGGTAGCATTGAGAGCATGAAGTGTTACAAGGCATGAACTTGATGGAAAATTTCAGACTTACATAAGCATCCTGTAAGATTGAAGCGCTAGCACAAGTCGTGGTCACCAGTGACCATAGGTTGCCATGTGGGTGAGTCTTCTAAGACTCTTTTCAATGACACATCGCTGCAGTCCAGAAATGCTGGTACACTTGCCTATTTTCATCATAATTGTAGGTTTTTTGTCATATTTTATCCTTTGCTACCAATTTGCTTACATTATGTATCATTTTATCTACCTTTGTCTTTGCATATAATTTTGTGAATTTTTGATCTGATCTTACCAACTACAGTAAGCAACAAAACTGTTGCAATGTTTGCATGATTTTGATTGTTTGAGCTATATCTTTGCAGTGTTAGCAGCTATGAAAATGTTGATGAGAGCATTATTGTAGCATTACATCCAGGCTACAATAGTCATGCTATATACAAGATGTGAAGAAATTTCCCTAAAAAGATATAAGCTATTTATAACAGGGTATGCATTGCAACAGTTTTGTTGCTGATGATTCTAGATATAAACATTGTCAATTATTAGTAGGTAGTGTATCCTCCCTTGACTTTAATCACTGCCTCAACCCTCCTTAGCATGCTTTCTATAAGATTCTGACATGTGGCTGCATCAATCTGCTCCCATTCCCTCTCTATATGCTCCCAAAGCTCTGCCATTCCACTTGGTGGATTGGGGTACTCTGCAAGCCTCCTTTTCAAGATAAACCATAGATGTTCAATGTGATTGAGGTCAGGAGACTGTGCAGGCCATATCATGACCTCATATCCATGATCCTCAAACCACTTTTCGGCCTTCTTACTGGTATGCTTGGGGTCATTATCTTGCTGAAAGACAATGTCTGCAGGAGACTTGTCATAATAGTTGAGTGTTTCTTGAAGTTCATCCTCCAAAATGCTAGTGTAAAGGTCAGCATCCATCTTACCATCAATCTTGCAGGCCAACCCTACACCCTCCCAAGTCATACAGCCCCCCATCATCACTGAACCTCCTCCAAACTTCACTGTTCCCTCTACTAGCCTATCACTTAAGCCCTCTCCTGCCCTTTTCCAAGCCCACTTCCTGCCATCTGACCCCAAATGATTAATTTTGGTTTCATCTGACCATATGACTCTTTTCCAGTCATCCACAGTCCAGTGCTGGTGACTGATAGCAAAGTCTAATCTTGCTCTCCTATGATGCTTGACAAAAAGAGGGCATTTTTGCTTGACTACAGCCTTCATCCCAGATTTCTTCAAGTGACAAAGTGTTGTCTGAGAGGATATAGGCTGGTTCTTGATGTCCTGAAGTGCTCTGGTGACTTGAGTGGCATTTTCAGCTTTTCTAGTACTGATTGAGCAGATAGCATGTCAAACATCAGAGGAGGAAAGGATAGAAGGACAACCACCAGAGGACTTTTGAAGGTCAGGACAAAGTTAAGAGTGAATTCTACTAATTGTACTGTAGTGTACACCAGTAGCATGTGAGATATCCCTTGTAGATTGGTTAAAATCAAGGTGAAAGAGGATTTGGTTGGTTGTTTCAGCAGAGTGGGCTTTCATGATGATGAATGTTGAAAAAGTTGAATGTTTGGCTTTGTTTATATCATGTTGATCAATTTACATGTCACATGACACTATAAGACATACTCAACAACATAACTGATGTCTATTGATAGTATTTTTGTATTTAAAAATATCAGCAACAAAACTGTTGCAATGCATACCCTGTTATAAATAGCTTATATCTTTTTAGGGAAATTTCTTCACATCTTGTATATAGCATGACTATTGTAGCCTGGATGCAGGGCTACAATAATGCTCTCATTAATATTTTCATAGCTGCTAACCCTGCAAAGATATAGTGCAAACAATCAAAATTATGCAAACATTGTAACAGTTTTGTTGCTTACTGTACAACTAGGAAAACCATTGTCTCAGCAATTTCCTGATGTAAGTATCCCCTGAGTTTGCTGTAGAAAGATCAGTGCGCTTGAATATCCTGGTCTCATACTCTTTGATTGCTGAGTAGAGTGCTGTACCACCAAGAGTGATGACTCTGTTGAGTGCTTTAGGATCTTCTGAATCAATATCTTTATAAAGCCTATGGGCCCACAAGATCTCCATGACAATTGAAATAAGTGCTTCGTGCTTGAGTACAGCAACAGATTGTAAAGTACCATTGAGTGTCTAGTTAATTGTTAGTATGGCATACCATAAATACAAAATGATGTACCATTTGTTCTATTTTGAACAAGAATTGCAGGTGTGAGATGAGCATAGGCACCATCCATAGCTTGTGCATGATTTCTGATGATGTGTCATGAACATCAAGCTCAAGATGATATTTGTGTTTTATGATAACATGTGCAACTTGTTGAATGTAGCATGAATGGTGTTGGTGATTTTGGTGAGTGAAGTAATGAATGTCTCCTCCTCAGGAAGATAGTATCTGCCCTGAGGAAGATCCACATGGCTTGCAATATTGCATCATGCACCATTTGAACATTCTCATTATTTGATGGCATCCCATTTAATGTCAGCACTGCACATCACATTCTTGACCTCACTCTAGCCTGGATCTCCTCTACATGATTGGCAGATACAGGAATGGGGGTTGCTCCTGATGAGGGACAGGAACAGGATCTGAACTCGTACAGTTATGAGATTGAGTAGGAGAGGAATGCAGTGCTGTTGAGCTAACAGCAGAGGTGTACAGAGGAGGCAAAGGTCATGAGGGCAGGTCTTTTTCTGTGGGGTGTTTTGGAGTGACATCCTTGCTGCTTTTGGCCTAATTATCTGAGATAAAGTGAGTGATGAGGCAGAGGTTTGTCTGAATGCACATGAACCACCCCCATATTTTGCCACTGACTATGGTAATGCTCATCCTGATGATGGGGGCCAAAGACTGTCACCTTGCATAGTCCTGGGAGGGCATATGGTGTAGGATGGATAGGTCATGCCTGTGGGTCTCACAGTTGTCTGCTGAGGTGCTCTGTGCCATGCACAGTGGGAGGAAGTGACATATCAATATTGACAAAGGGCCTACCCTACCCAGTGTACTGTTGGTGCTGGTGCTGTGGGTCAGAGTTGGGGTGTGGTTGGAACAGGGTGTGGTGGATCCATGGAACAGAATTGGGAGGTTGATAAAACCAGGCTTGGTGTGTTTGAGGCTCCTGGGACTGGAATAGAGGCTGTGCAGGAGGCTCAAGATGTTAGAAAGATGCATTGCACATCTACTCATGTTGTGAGAATAGAGGTCTAGGATATTGCTGGTTTTGGTACTGGTAGTGTAGGTGCTGGTGGTGGTTAAGATCTTGGGACTGTCCATGTTTTGATTGTGAGTCACTGAAGTCATCCTTGTACAAAGGTTCCTCTTCTTGCATGATTGGTAATGGATCATTGTCCCAGTGTTCTGTTTGCTCTGTTGTGTGTCCTACCTGACTGTCATCTGGATTCAAGCATGGGTTCTCATTGCTTCCTTTTGTGGGTTTCTGCACTTCCTGTCATCTGTGATGAATTAATAGTCATATGAAGCTACAAAAAACTTGTACCTAGGTGTTTTGTGGTCTCTTTCATCATACTTTCTTCAGATGAGTAGATTTTGGCAGCATGAGACCATGAGTGCACTGATATGATGATAAAGTTCAAGAATCAGCTACATGCACATTGTTTAAATTTCACTTACCAATGGTACATGGGCATATTTATATTGTGATCAGCACATGGTTAGAAATGACAACTGATCAAAGACAAACTCATGATAACACTGATTAGTACATGCAAGATGTACAAAACATGTAAACTGCAAAATATCATATGTAATCCAACATTTTCTGGAAAATAAGTAAAACTATGGGCAATAAGTTATGCATACTATGTTCAATCTTCAAAAGTATACTGCTGTTGTTATCATGACCCATCATAGGACTGCTGTAGTCACTTGGTACATAGTCACTGCCATCCAAGACCTCTTTGTCGACCCCTCATTCCTCAACATATTCCTTCAATTGACAAGCTTGTTCTTGGAGGAATGCCAACATCAGAGTATCTTGAGCAGCTGTACACTCATTGAAGGCAATGTCTTCATGAAGATCTTTCAACCCATGAGTAGTGCATGCCTGTTGCCATATCTCAAGGTCTGTCTGGGAGTATTGATGTTGCATCTTCAAGTGTGCAAGAGAATGGCCAAGGAAGTGTCTTCAGCACTTTTTTTCTTCAACTGCCCAAGTTGCTGTAGCAACCTTATGTCTAGCTAGCTCACAAGTGGCATACTGTGCCACTGTGCCTTTGTGCATGTCATTGGGCAAATCTGCAAGGCTGTGAGTAAAAATGCCCTTAGTATATTGATCAAATGTATAAGCATCTAATTGATGCTGTGCATAAGATGACTTACCATTAAAGCAGCTTCAGGATTCAGCTCCCTGGCAGTCTGGCCCCAGAGAGATTTCATGGCAAATTGAGCTGTGGCAGCTGCTGTTGCTCCACTCTTCAAATATAAGTCAAACCTGCTTTTGATGGGGGACATAAAGGGGGATCTAGTCCTGGTTAGTAGGGGTCTCCTCCCTAGTCTCTTTAACCATGGCAAGGCCCTCCTTCCTTGCAACTTTGGCTGGGCACTGTAAAGACTACAATTTAGCTAGTATGATAGCAAACTACCACCTATGCTAGTATATGTTGAAGTCTTGCCTAGCTGCTACACTTGTAGGACAAGTACGTTTGACCCAAGGGATCTGCTGTCTACTGAGGTAAAAGAAAGTGCGCACTATATAGGACTCAAAAGTCCGAAGCTCTATGGGCAAATCTGATGGCTATATGGGATGTCTGATGTGCAGGAATTTTGGGTCCATGGGTTGGTAACAACTGAGAGGATAATAAAAGAGTGCAAGTATTTCAGGTTGTTATAGATGTGATGGGAGGGTTGATATGATGATGAGGATAGTGTTTTGCACAATGATAATGAATGAATGATAATATTGCCTGCCTATGGCTTGTTAGACAGGGACCAAGTATCTGGGGCAATCCCCCTTCTACAGGATGATATGGAATAGTGTCTACGGGTCCCTTATAACATGCTATGTGAAAGTCTGGAGTACTATAGGTGAAACTAGGCAAATTCACTTTGGGTCTGAAATTCTATGTAATAAGCCATGAGGTACTGTGGCTTGTGAGAATACATGTAATAACACTGCGCAATGCATCAGGAATGGAAATATCAATGACTACGCACCAGTGGGGCTAGCTGGGACTGGACTGGACATAGGGAGGACAAGTGCAAAGGTTTCTGAAGCGTGGGAATCTCGGAAACTGTGGGTCCGAGGGTCCAAAACCTCAGAAATGATGGGGTTTGGTGTAAACTTCATAAAATGACTATTGGCAGGTCACAGAATGTTTGACTGCCACATTCCCCAGCAACTTGAATATTGACCATCCCTGGTCAATCACACTCCAAAAACTCTTCTCTTCAACAACTCATCAATGAACTTCTTGGTGGGTCACAGACATGGCTATATGTCCTTAGAATGAATGCACAATGATTCCAAGGCATGCTAGGGCATTGTTATGCAAGTGCGATGTTATGCAAGGTGCAGGAAAGTGGGTATGTGGGTATGCGAAGCACGGGAACGTGGGTCTGAAGCACAGATGATTACTTTTGCATGGATAAATGCTGGGGATGAACAATATATGCTGATGGACATGGAAATGAGTGATTCTGATGAGTCTGAAGGTATGAGCAAATGTTCAGGGGTTGTCAAGCATAGGACTGCGGGTCCGAGGGTCTGAAGCATGGGAAAGCGGGTCCGATGCACAGGAGTTACTTTAGTTGCATAGATAACTGCTGGGTTTCATGTGAATGTGCTACAAGTCATTTAATGCAAACCTGGTGAACTATGAATGATTGTTGCTATATCTGGGGCATGGGAATGCGAGTCCGAGGCTATCCAATGCATGGGTCCATGGGTCTGAGCATGGGAAAGTGCAGTATCATGTGCAAAAAGAGAGCTGATGCAAATGCGAAAGAATTGCGATGAATATCCATGTTTCAGAAAAGTGTCTTCTGTCAAGACCCAAGGTGCAGGGGTGAAGTCCAATGGCTGATGTCCGATGTCCCCTATGTCCGAGCCTCAGGTCCACACTAGGTGACCCCACATGGGTGCCTACATAAAAACCAGTAAAGTAAACCATAAGCGCAAGTCAAAACATTGAAAATGCAGTCAAAACAGTACAAGTCCACTGTAAAGACTACAATCTAGCTAGTATGATAGTGAACTACCACCTAGGCTAGTATATATTGAAGTCTACCTAGCTGCTATACTTGCGAGGCAAGAATGTTTGACCCGAGAGGTTGCTGATAGATATACTTCATCAAATGCTGATATGAGATGCATGATACTCCTATAAAGTGATGCCGATGATAACAGTAGCATTGCCACTGATAGCACTATGGATTCCATGGATGCTGATGTTAAGCGTCCTGTGAAAGATAGATACCGATGATGCCAGTGATACTGATCATACCATGAGGAGCACTAATGATGAGCACTATGATAGCATGTACCGATAACTGTGATAGTGTTACAATTGTATGTGCCCCTATATATTTTCCTTTTCCCTGATTACATAACATGTATGATCATGGACTACCTGTCTCATGATATGGTCTATGAACTGGTCGTTATACTTACGTGGCTCTGCCACGTTGTCCTCTACCTTTCTTGTTTCTTTGTATCATCATACATTTGCGCCTTCCATATCCATTGTAAAGACTACAATCTAGCTAGGCTGATAGTGAACTACCGCCTAGACTAGTATATGTCGAGTGCTTGCCTAGCTGCTATCCTTGCAGTGCAAGAATGTTCAATCCAAGGGGTTACAGGTGAATATACTTTGTCAAGCACTGCTATAAGATGTGTGATGCTCCTATAAAGTGTTCCCAGTGCTAGCAGTAGCGTTGCCGCTGATAGCGCTGCGTTTTCCGTGGATGCCAACATTAAACACTACATGAAAGGTAGATACCATTAGTACTGGTGATACTGATGATGCTGTGAGGGCTGCTAATGATGAGCATGGTGAAAGTGTATGCCGATATCCGTGATAGCGTGGTATGCCGGGGGTCAGTGAAGAGTGATAGCGTGATAGCGATGAAACCGATGATACTGGTGCTTAGCAAAGGTAGCAGTAAGGGAAGTGTTGAGAGTGAGGAACGTAAAAGGATCCTTCAAAGATATTTGGAATTCAAAGAAAATGTATTTGTGTATAGCAATAGCAGTAGTGGTACGGGAATCCCGTCTAATGAATGATATGATATAAAAATGATTGTAAGTGACTATTCCTACCACTGTACAGTAGAAGGGGAGTATCAAATGGAGGAGAAGTCATCAGTCTTTTTATCATACATCATAAGTATGCAGAATCAATAGGCGAGAGTAGTAGTGAGTATGCAAGACTTAGCCCTAGCGATATGTAATAGTGCTGCATGTGCTGCGGCATGCATTCTACATGTAATAAAGCTTGCTGTGGGATCAGCAGTGGTAAATGGGAATGTACTACGCACCAAATGGAACTAGTTGGCATGGCATGGGCATTCGATGGACATCGGCTCGTGGAAATGTGTCTTGGTACTGCGGTACGGTAGTCCGGCAAGGGTGTGGTAACCTCGGTAACTGTATATATCGATGGCACTAGGGTTAGAGGTGGTCACGCTATTTAGTATAGGAGCTAGACAATAAAGGAAATGGACTCATGCAAGGCTAGCGCCAGCTAGACTGTCACACCGTCTCACTACTTACTTACTGGTTATGATCTTGGTCTGTGCACACATACTGGCCTATTTAAGCACAGTGTACCACTTGTAGTTTCTCTACTTTAATCTTACTGGGTTTTACCTGGAATCTCCTTCACTTGAGCCTTGCAACTCAAGTCGTCTTGAATTGTCTTCTAAGTCTTAGCACTCCTAAGGTCTTAGTCTGAACATGATCTCATATTCGACTCAGCCAGTCTAGTCCTCTCTATGACTATACTGTCTTTGTCATTTACTGAAGCATAGTACTCTTTTGTACTTTGACGCTGATACCGAATGACTGTCACTTTCTTTTGAGTAGTCGTCTCGTGACCAGCCCCAGTTGTAACAGATAGCACTGTATGCCAAGGGACAGCGAAGAGCAATGGCATGATGATGATGATACTGATGATACTGATGGATACCAATGCTTTAGTGAAGATAGCAGTGAGGGTAGTGTCGAGAGTGAAGACCATCAAAGGATTCTCAGAGATATTTGGATTTCAAAGGAGATGTATTTCTGTATAGTGATAGTGGTAGTGGTACAGGAATCCCATCAAATGAGTGATATGACATAAGAAAATGATTGTAAGTGACTTCTCCTACTGCTGTACAGTAGAAGGGGAGTGTCGAATGGAGGAGAAGTCAGCAGTCTTTTATCATACATCGTAAGTATGTGGAATTGATAGGTGAGAATAGTAGTGAGTATGCGAGACTTAGCCATAGCAATATGTAATAGTGCTGCATCTACTGTGGCACACATTCTACATGTAATGAGGCTTGCTGTGGGATTAGCAGCGGTAGATGGGAATGTACTACGCACCAAATGGAACTAGTTGGCATGGCATGGGCATTTGATGGGCATTGGCTTCTTGAATGTGGCTCGGTACTGCGGTACAGTAGTCTGGCAAGAGTGCGGTAACCTCAGTAACTGTTTATATTGATAGCATTAGGGTTAGGGGTGGTCGCACTATGTGGTATAGGGGCTAGACAATAATGGAAATGGACCTATGCAAGGCTAGCACCAGCTAGACTGTCACACTGCTGTAGTGACCATATTGCTGCTAGGCTCATGTCCTAGCTATTCTACACACATCTCAGATCATAGCCAAGGGAACCAAACATCAAACAGCACTCGTACCGACCATCCGAACTGCATCATTCATCCATGTCCATCCTAAGTCCATCTAGCTCCATTTGATGTGTATTATTTAGTAACTGTCAAAACTGATCCCACAGCAAGCGCTATTACATGTATGCCTCATGCCGCAGTACCCAGCAGTGTGATTATATATTCAGTCCATTTGCCTTGCATGCTCACTACTATACTCACCTATCCATCCTGGTCACTCATGCACTATGTTAAAAAGCCTCTCAGATATTTTTCATACTTCACTTCCTCTGTCTGTGGTAGCCATAGAAGTCACTCATAGTATTAATCCTTTGTTTCATGCAATTCTATCTTCGTTTTTGCCTTAAACTTTTGATCTATCGGCACTTAGTACCACTATAAGTTGCCGTGGGATACTATGAGCTAAGCTCTCATTCTTAGATCCTTGATTTCATTACAGAGTCTCGGACCGCTACCGGTGACTCTTGCTGTTGCCGCTGTTTTTGATTGTTACCACGGACATAGTGCTCACCTTTGGCAGTTACTGCTGTTGCTATTTCGGTATCGCTAACTAGCACCCTTACCATTGCACTTTCGCTCTCGGATTATCTTGTTCTGTCGTAGTACCACTGATGGCAGCAACCTTCAGAGTAGTTTCTTGCCTCTAACATCTAGTCTTACTGCATTCCCTCACTAACTAACTAAAGGAAATTGCTTCTATTGCAGTCCTCTCAGGTCGAACTACATACTTGCACCTTCAGTAGGATAAATAGTTGTGTCTATCTATAGGCCAGCTGTTATTTCCTTGTTTCACTGCGGATTACCATCCAACTTGGCTTCTTCATGCAGCTTTCCACTTCTTTTCAGCCACAGGAATGGTGTGCACAGGTATTACTATGTAAGGCAATGGTGCATGCACAGTCTGTGGGTCGAAAATGAAATGTCCATACTATGTTATCTGTGCAAATTTCGGGTCCAAAACTATAGTCCTAAGGGTTTGCTATTATTTGACCTTTGTTGGGTCAGGGTTTCAGTAGTAATGTAAGTAAATGATCACTGGATGAAACCCAGGGTAAAACGAGTGGTACTTTGGCACATATGTATGAAATGTGCGCGGTGAAACAAGGAAATAACAGCTGGCCTATAGGTAGATGCAACTATTTATCCTACTGAAGGTGTGAGTATGTAGTTCGACCCGAGAGGACTGCAATAGAAGCAATTTCCTTTTGTTAGTTAGCGAGGGAACGCAGTCAGACTAGACGGTAGAGTTAAGAGACTACCCCGAATGTTACTGCCGTCAGCGGTACTATGGCAGAAAAAGATAATCTGTGAATGAAAGCTCAATGACAAGCACGCTAGTTAGCGATACCAAGATAGCGACTGCGGTAGCTGCCGAAATGTGAACGCTTCATGCACAATAACAATCAGGAACAGTGGCAACAGTAGGAGTCACCGGCAGTGGTCCGATACTCCATAACAAAATCAAAAACCTAAGAATGAGAGTTTTAGCTCGTAGTATCCCACAGCAACTTATAGCGGTACTAAGTGCCGATAGGTCGAAAGTTTTAAGGCAAGAATGAAGATATAATTTGCACAAAACAAAAGATAATACTATGAGTGACTTCTACAGCTACCACAGAACGAGGAAGTAAAGTACGAGAAATATCTGAGAGGCTTTTTAACATAGTGCGTGAGTGACCGGAATGGATAGGCGAGTATAGTAGCGAGCACGTGAGGCAATTGAACTGAATATGTAATCATGCTGCAGGGTACTGCAGCATGAGGCGTACATGTAATAGCGCTTGCTGTGGGATCAGTTTTGACAGTTACTAATTAATACGCACCAAATGGAGCTAGATGGACATAGGATGGTCATGGATGGACAACACAGTTCGGATGGTTGGTACGAGTGCCACTTGACGTTCAGTTCCCTTGGGTATGATCTGAGATGCATGTAAAATAGCTAGGATGCGAGCCTAGCGGCAATATGGTCGCTACAGCGGCCAAAATTTTGGGTCCATGGATTGGTAATTCCCTATAGCTTCTTCTTGACTTGAAGGCACCTGCAAATTTTGTACAAGGTAAATGCTATCAGTGAGTATGATGGTCTGTGGTACGGGTACAATGCATAAACTGGAAATTGGTAACCATGCTTGTGAATTTCGGACATTTGGCTCCTAAAGTGCGAAATAGAGGTGGAGATCTTTAGATGGCATCTAGGTAACTTCGGAATGCTTTGGACATGTTCTGCAGGTGGGAATCTAAACATCAAAGTATAACTTATGAGCAGTACGGTGAAAATCATGAAAAGTGCGAAATGATCAGGGGTAACTGGGCAACCTAAGGCCGAAATTTCGGGTTTGTCAATTTCTACTGTTTCTGGGCTTTGCAAAATATTCTGTGGTGTCAGTATATCATCTTCAACAATGTCCGAAGTTACTTGAAGCATTTCTGCTTCAGCAAACCCATCTCCCATCAGGTCTGAAATTTCAGATATAGCAGAGATGGTCAGATTGTTGTTTGTGCTAGCTGGGCCAAGTGCACCTGGTGTCAGTATATACTCTGCAATAATATCCATTGGTGCGCTAGGTGTGTCCACCTCAAATATTTCATCTCCGAGTGGGTCCGAAATTTCAGGTATAGCAGCAACATCAGCAACTATGGGGTTGTGCTGAATAATAGTGTATTTGATTGGGTCTGTGCTGGGTATGTTGTCTAATACTTCTTCAGTGATTCTGGCTACTGGTTTGTCCTGAAATATGAGTTCACAAATGTCTGAAGATTTTGGGTCTGAAGGTCTAGTGCTAACATAGTGCGCAGGTCTGCATTCTGGGTAAAACTGCAAAATGGTGTTAGCAAAATCTTCATAGCTGCTACCTGTATATTTGTCCAAATCCTTCCATAGATCTGCTTCATCTGGGTCAGCATATCTGACTGCATACTTAATCCAAGATTCTTGTAATATTCCAGCTTTGTCCGAAAGCTGATCTACTTCCTGTAAAAATGCATAAAGTCATCTAGAATTACTGCCAAAATATGGCACTGATGGTGCAGTACATATTAGCATGAAAAATGGCTCATTTGATGTGGTCATAGCATGGGAAAGCATGGATGCATGGTGTAAAGACTACAATCTGGCTAGTATGATAGCAGACTACCAGCTATGCTAGTATATGTCAAAGTGCTTGCCTAGCCACTATACTTGCAGTGCAAGAATGTTCAACCCGAGGGGCATGCTAATTGAATATAGTCCAAGTTGCCTAATATAGCGTGATAGGGGCCAATGATAGCGAGAAAGTTGCCAAAGTTGCCGAGATGGTTTCCGAGGGTAATGTGATTGAACTGAAGGTGCGCGTGGCATGGGAAAATATTACTAAGCAGTGGTAGAGCGGTATAGCAAAGGTATTGCATGCAGTGGGATAAGGATTTATTATGATTTTTTGGATAAAGATTGTATTTCGGATAAGGATTGATAACTATACCAAAAGGTAATAGTGACTTCTCCTACTGAGTATACAGTAGAAGGGTAGTGAAGTACTAGTCTCGGTAGGTAGGAATTTATATACCTAAGTAATAGTAATGGAGACAGAAGGGATAGGAAAACTATGCAGTAGACATGTAATAAGGATGTACTACATGTTACAAAACATAAGGCAAGGAAATTTACATACTGGCATGGCTAGGTGGATATAGGACAGAACGGAATTCTTGAGCCTTTAGGTTGCCTAATGGGTCTTGGCAAGTCATGGGAGCTGCGCATGGCATGGGAAAGTTGCCATAGGGTGGCTGCTAAGCTGCAGTGAGGCTGCCGGAGCTCAGAACAGAGCTGGAGATAGGGGTAACACATGGGAAATGGACTTGGTGAAGGACAGAGAGGCTGAGGGGTATGGATAATGATAGGAAAAATGCTTCGGGCTTGATACCTATATGATAATGGGGTCATACAAGCTTATAGTGAGTTTGACTGGCACAATGGGTCTGAAAGTGCAAAAATGTCGGTAATGTCTAAAAATGCAAAAATCAAAAACTTCAGTAGATGGACCCCTCACAGTGGGCTCCAATTGTAAAGACTATAATCTAGCTAGTATGATAGTGAACTATCACCTAGGCTAGTATATGTCGAAGTCTACCTAGCTGCTATACTTGCAAGGCAAGAACGTTTGACCCAAGGGGTTGCTGGTGAATATACTTTGTCAAACACTGATATAAGATGTGTGATACTCCTATAAAGTGATGCTGATGATAGCAGTAGCATTGCTGCTGATAGCGCTATGGATTCCATGGATGCTGATGCTAAGCATTCTGTGAAGGATAGATACCGATGATACTGTGGGGAGCGCTAATGATGAGCGCTTATGATAGCATGTACTGGTAATTGTGACAGCACTGTATACCAAGGGATAGCAAAGAGCAACAGCATGATGATGATGATACCAATGTTTAGCGAAGATAGTGGTGAGGATTGTGTCAAGAGTGAAGGCCATTAAAGGACTCTTTAGAGATATTTAGATTTCAAAAAAGATGTATTTCTGTATAGCGATAGTGGTAGTGGTACGGGAATCCTGTCAAATGAATGATATGATATAAGAAAATGATTGTAAGTGACTTCTCCTACTGCTGTATGGTAGAAGGGGAGTGTCAAATGGAGGAGAAGTCAGCAGTCTTTCATCATATGTACATCATAAGTATGTGGAATTGATGGGTGAGAATAGTAGCAAGTATGTGAGACTTAGCCATAGCAATATGTAATAGTGCTGCATGTGCTGTGGCACACGTTCTACATGTAATAAGGCTTGCCATGGGATTAGCAGCGGTAGATGGGAATGTACTATGCACCAAATGGAACTAGTTGGCATGGCATGGGCATTTGATGGGCATCAGCTCATTGAATGTGGCTTGGTACTGCAGCACAGTAGTCCGGCAAGAGTGCGGTAACCTTGGTAACTGTTTATATCAATAGCATTAGGGTTAGGGGTGGTCACACTGTGACAGTCTAGCTGGTGCTAGCCTTGCATAGGTCCATTTCCATTATTGTCTAGCCCCTATACTGCATAGCACAACCACCCCTAACCCTAACACTATCAATATAAACAGTTACTGAGGTTACCGCACCCTTGCCAGACTACCATACCACAGTACCAAGCCATGTTCAACAAGCCAATGCCCATCAAATGCCCATGCCATGCCAACTAGTTCCATTTGGTGTGTAGTATATTCCCATCTACCACTGCTAATCCCACAGCAAGCTTTATTACATGTAGAACGCATGCCGCAGCACATGCAGCACTATTACATATTGCTATGGCTAAGTCTTGCATACTCGCTACTATTCTCGCCTATCAATTCCACATACTTATGATGTATGATAAAAGACTGCTGACTTCTCCTCCGTTCGACACTCCCCTTCTACTGTACAGCAGTAGGAGAAGTCACTTATAATCATTTTCTTATATCATATCATTCATTTGACAGGATTCCCATACCACTATACAAGAAATACATCTCCTTTGAAATCCAAATATCTCTAAGAATCCTTTGACGGTCTTTGCTCTTGACACTACTCTCACTGCTATCTTTGCTAAGCATCGGTATCCATTGGCATCATCAGTATCATTGTCATCATGCTATTGCTCTTCACTGTCCCTCGGCATACAGCGCTACCATAGTTGTCAGTACACACTATCATACTGCTCATTGTTATCATTCCCCACAGTATCATCGGTATCCTTGGTATTCATCCTTCAAAGGATGCTTAGTGTCAGCATCCACAGAACCCACAGTGCTATCAGCGGCAACACTACCGCTATCATCGGCATCACTTTATAGGAGTATCATGTGTCTCATATCAGCATTTGACAAAGTATATTTACCAGCAACCCCTCAGGTCAAATGTTCTTGCCTCGCAAGTATAGCAGCTAGGTAGACTTCAACATATACTAGCCTAGGTGATAGTTTGCTATCATACTAGCTAGATTGTAGTCTTTACAGTGCTATGCAATATAGGGGCTAGACAATAATGGAAATGGACTTATGCAAGGCTATCACCAGCTAGACTATCACAGTGATGACTGGTCTGGGAGCAATTGAAACACTGCCCCTTCTTCATATATTCATGGTGGTCTGCATCAGTGAGGCGATCAACCTCCATGGCATTTGGGTCAGATCTGCGAGGAGGTGGGATGTATCTCCCATTCTTCCTTCCATTCCCATCCCCTTTTCCAACTGCAATGCATCTTTCCCAATTGGCATTAAGGTTTACTGCTGCAGCGATGTAGGTGTCAATGGTTACCAGGATGGTCTCCATCTGGCAGATGGCACACTGGAGGCCAGGCTTCAAGCCCTGCTCAAAGAAGTAGATGAGAGAGGTGCTTTAAGTGATGATTCAACCATAAGCATTTTAAACTTGGAGATGTAGTTGGTGAGGTCTCCGGTATGCTTGATTCAGCCAATCTTGGTCATGGCATTAACTTTGGCATCGGCAGTGCAGAACGATGCCACAAAGCTCTTCTCAAAATCATTGAATTTTCCCCACTTTCCTCTGGCTACTTCAAAAACTCTGGCACAGAAATTCAATGCCCAGGAACCTGCAGTTCTTGCTTTCATGTATGCCAGCACAGTGGCAATCTTCTTCTCATCGGTATTGTAGTATGTGTTGTTGAGCAAGTAGATCTTAACTGAATACAGCCATCTCTTTGCATCTGATGGTGTTCCATTGAATGCCATTGGTAACCCAGCCTTAAGCTCTGGCATTATGATCTTTACTGTGGGGTTGCTTGATCCAGACATCACTATGTCAGTATCAGTACTCATGCATCTTTGGCCAAGGTTTGATCAGCTGTTCAGCACCATGTAAATGTGTGGTGGTTCGTGAATCAGGGTTCAAGGTTGGGCACCACAGATGTGTGATGTTCATAGGACTTTAATCTTTTGTTATGACTGGGATAAGTCGCAGCACGACTACTCAAAAGAGAGTGTACAGTCATTCAATATCACTAAGCAAAAGAGCAAAGGTTCAGCTATACTAGACTTGGCTAAGTTGAGTATAGGTTCAAGATAAACAACGAAGACAGTCAAGTTCCAAGAGGACTAGACTGGCTGAGTTGAATACATTCAAGGGTTCATCTTATGACTAAGGCTTAGGAGTGCTAAGACTTAGAAGAAGATTCAGATGACTAGAGTTGCAAGGCTCTAGTGAAGGAAGTTCCAGATAAAACCCAGTAAGATTAAAGTAAAGAACAAGAGACAAGTACACTGTGCTTAAATAGGGTAGCTTTGCACGCACAGACCAAGACTACCTAAAGAGGCATGGGAAATAAGACATGAGAATGTAAGTGTGTATCCTGAAAAGGAAGGCAACTATAGTACAGGCGTGTTGAGATGTATGATATACAAGGTAAGGATGACATAAGCAGAGACATAGCATTGATATGAAGGAAAATGAATAGGGATACATACATACAACTGTAACACCTTGCTTGCACTCAAGGTGGAGTGTCAGAATCTGATGAACAAGAGACAATGGAGAAGGGAAGAGCCAAAGAAGCTGAGAAGTAAGGCATGAGGGAGAGAAGCTGAAGAATGTGTTTCAAGTGCAAGCCAAAAGAAGCCAATTGGTGCAGCATGGAGACATCAGCTGAGCTTCTAAGACATTCATCAATAAAGTTATGTTTAATTTTTATTTTCCACTTACCAAGTATAAAGTCAAGTGCCTGAAGATGCAAGCATCTCAGTTCTTGCAAAAAAACTGAGATGTGAGTACCAAGTACATGTATGTTGGCATAGGCTGACAAAATGTAGTGTACCTTTGTTTTCTAGTGCTCCCACCCCCTCCGTTCATCTCATAACTCCAGATTTTACTCATTGTAATTCTTTACTATATATCTATACAATTCCATCATTGAATGTCTGATGGAGCCGTGGGAAGCGACAAACCACCTAAAACGGGTGTGTGGCGAACATGCCCAATATAGCCTACGGTAGTGTTTTAAGTTACCTGCTGGTGTCAAGCGGCGCTCCATACAAGCAAGTATGATGCTTAATTGAGCAGCGCTACGTGTCAAAGACGCTTTACTAAGTCGGTATTGTGGGAAGTATAGGTGGCAAAGACTGATCTATCAGGAAGGGGATGCATCAGCAAACGTGCCTCCTAAGGAGGCTGATGCATTAGCGTGAGAAAAGCAAAGGGTGATGCAATTGCACCAATATTAATGATGCATCACTGGTGCACTACAGTTGTACTGTTTAATGCATCAATATGACACGAACCTGTGAGCAACCAATATCCGTAGTCCCTTACTCAACTTGTTTTCTCTCATATTCCATTCCCTACAGTATATAGACCTACGTATATCTTCTGTTAGGGCAGTTGGTCCTTTCCCCCCAATAAACGCTTAGTTCGGTCAGTCTACCCTGTTCAAGTCCAAGTCAACTTCAATCTTGTGTGAACATTACTCGTAACGCCACATCAGGCCACCCATCCGAGCCAACGCAAAGTTGCCAATGCCATGACGTCCATTATCGAGGCTCTCCTCTTGATCGCCACCGCCGTCCAGGCACTTCCATCTATCAACACGGGACAGAGTATTACTGTTCTGACGTCGTCACAGATCGACCATTTCACCCCATATACCCATTACGCCAGTGCAGGATACTGCACAAGCACGCGAACACTCGCGTGGGACTGTGGTGGTGAGCGATCACACGCACCTACTTGGCTGTGATGTTCCCTGACGAGTTTGGTGGTGATTTTTGGATTTGAACAGCTAACTGTGACGCTAATCGGCAATTTGAGCCGGTTGCCTCTGGAGGCAACGGTAACTCGGTTCCGTACTGTGAGTATTGATTTATGGAGCCGAACGTCGTGTTGAGATATTATTTCGATGACCAAAACAACAGGGTTTGTCGGATATGATCCAAAGTTGGATACGGTGATCGTATCTCACAAAGGCACGAATCCCTCCAAAATGTAGGCTACTTCTTCTAATTCCCAGAGACCCGGTACTGATGCACGTTTGCCAGTTTGCCTCTTGTCACTGATGCCTACTTTTTTTTGACCACCCTGGACCAGACATTGTTCCCAGGTATCAGCTCGGATATTGAGGCTCACAACGGCTTCCGAGACGCTCAGGCTAGGTGTGTATACATAATTCTGCATGATCGGTTGTACTTGCACTGAGTTTGTACATGTTCCACGAAGTACTGCCACTGATGTCCTTGCTGCCGTTAAATCCGCTATGTCCACCTACCACACCAAGTCGGTCACTTTGGTCGGTCACTCTCTTGGTATGGTGTATTTCTTGTGCTAGACCTGGTCTTGTAGTTATTAAAATATTCACAGGTGCTGCGATCACCTTGCTTGATTCTATATATCTTCCCCTCTGGCTTCCTGCAGGAACAACTTTCACTACCATTGCATATGGCCTTCCCCGTGTACGACACCCTTCTGGCCTTGTCGCCGCTCAGTTAATGTCTTTCTAAATAGGTTGGGAATCAAGCATTTGCTGATTATGTCGACGCAAATCTCCATCTCACGCACATCAATAATAAAAAGGACCCAGTACCCATTTGCCCCGGTATGTTCATGGGTTTTGTGCACCCCAAAGGTGAGGTACACATCGAGGACTCTGGTAAATGGGCTGCCTGCCCCGGTTAGTTCATGCATCATATTGTCTCATGATGGGGTCCTGAATAGTTGAGCATTAGGGCAAGACAACCCAAGCACTCAGTGCATTGTTGGTGATGTCCGCGAGATCTGGCATGGTACGTATTGATTGTGGTACTGATTTTGTGTTGCTGATGAGTCGTGCAGGTCACAAGTCTGACCATCTTGGGCTATATAATGGTATCAAGATGGGATGCAGAAATAGCACAACTTCACCAGAAGACACCTCTACTTTGTAGATCACTTGCATTCTCGGTGTTGATATATGTATTGAACCCGTGCTCAATGCGATCTGACCTTCCGCCATGCGATTAGCAACCCGCCCAGAATGGAATAACTGATTTCACGCCATGTCAGGGGCTTCCGGAAAGCGCGCATATGCGTGAACAATACACAACTGACTATGCAATCACCTGAATCATACTGGATCGACCCAACGTTTGCTACTGCACTCATTCGTGAAAACTATTAATAGTTGTCTTGGATAACTACTACATCAAAAAAAAGGAATGAAAACGAGAACGATGTAATCCACTTGCCGCATGTTTAATGCTGAAGTTGTCGTCACCCTACCCCCGAAAATCGGGGACTCCAGCAAGACGACGTAGAACTACACACCTATATGAATAGAAATCATCCTCTGCTGGAGCGGCACTTTCTTGACGGCGTGCGTAGCACGCTTCAGTGCCCAGGCTGCCCTCGTACAATCCATAGCACTATCTTCAAACATATTCTCATAGAAAGCTTTGACAGCATGTTTTGCAACAGAATCGTCAACCTCCCGCAGTGTGCCAATGATGTTCTTGAACCCCGAAACCTGGAGCAGGTGCGAGGTGGACCATGTCGGGTGTCTCCTCGTCGTCGACAGCAGTATGACATGCTGATAAGAATGCGAACTCAGCGAGTGGAATATCTCTCTCCATGATATCGAGCAGCGTCAGATGTTTGTCTCTCATGACAAGGTGCGAACTGAGTTTCGAGTGCACCTGCTCATGTGGCTGCGTCGCCAGAAATAGTGATCCGGTTGGCAGTCGCCGGGGCGAGCTTATGGACGAGCTTGAGCTCGCTGGAGACAGCCAAGAGTGCCTTGCCTTTCCCTGCACCCGGTTGACCCTGTCCGATTGTCTCCAAAGACGGAGGCACATGCTTCCCATCGACTATCTAGATATTACCAGAGCCGGGAGTGTCGGCAAGAAAAAGCAAATGTAGAGATCCTCCAGGCATGGCTCCTCAGAGCGATCTGGATTCGTTTTAGAGGGGTGAACTGCACGGAGAAGAATGAAGGTGAAAGCTGCAGTTGGATAGAGCCAGATTCGAGAATGGCGCTTTAGTTTGAGGACATGCCCGAGCGTGTTGACGATGGGTAGCACGATCTCATCCCATGATATCCGCGAGAGTACCATTAAATCCGTCCTCGACACCGCTGGGTTCATTGAGATGCTTATAGTATTGCTCTAGTTAAGCGATCCTTGAGAATCTTCAGATCTGCGACAGACAAGGGAACATAGTGGTAGTCTCCTGATGTCGGGACGATGATAGCACTGCATGAGTATTGACTCGTAATGAGGATGACGACCGGGCCATGGCGTGCTACCACTTGTAGAGCAGGCCTCCAATGCGGAGTCATGACCACATTGCTCCGCTGTATGAATCCAATTACACGGCCAATCGGAAAATTCATAGCATTTATGTCCAAAAATAGGGTTATCGGTCCTATGTTGACCTGATCTCCACGCATCAACTTTCGTCGCATGTATTATATATAATTAAATAATACAATTTTGATGGATTCATAGGCTGACATAATGTCGGTGACGCCAGAGTGTGAATGCAATGCTGGTAGGGTATAGGTCCATCGGCTGTTTTCGGGTGCGCATTATGTACTGAGATTGAGCACCGAAATTATGCTTGGTTAAAAACATAGATCCTATACTGAGACCTAGGTATTGGTAGTATACTTGTTGGCTGATGTACAAGCTATATAATTCCGGCATACATATGACACTTGAGCATATGTAGAGTGCACACCCATCAACATGCTGTAGCGGTACTACCTGAATATTTTTGCACTGATATTTGCGCCATCGAGAGATCATAGAAAGCACGTATTATTCTTGTACCAAATGATGACAGGTATGATTAAAATGAGGAATGCAATGCAGGGGTAGCTAAATGACAGGTATGATTAAAATGAGGGATGCGGCAGTGCAGGAGCGGTGAAAATGAATGGAAATATTAGGTGGTCCAAATAAGCTTGGTCTGAATAGCAGTCTGCCAACGAGGATTCGTCCTCGAAATTAATTTCGAGACCTTCTTACCACCAGGAAACTTGGCGAGATCAGCTTGGAATATTTCAATAAACAACCTAGCCAAACATCAGTGTCAATAACTGCATGAGTCAACAGAAACGCACTTCTGCAACTCCTTCTCTTGCTCGGCGGGAATTGAGGAAGCTTCCTTAGCTATTTGGCGCATGACTAAGAGCGAGTGGTCGACAAAGTTCCAGAATCTGATGGTATTGGTGTACCGTGCTGGACTACCTTCAACCAGTCCAAATCCAGAGTCCATTGGATCGTCTAGTAAGACTGCAGCAGTTTCAACACTGTTCCCGAGCCCATTCAATTCCTCTTCCTCTCCATTAGTATCCCCACCACCCAGCTGCGCTCTACTTTGGTCCTCGAGCTCTTCATCGTCCATGTTGGCACCATCCTCAATCCTCCTAGCACTGGGCGCATGACTATTACCTGTTGGAGTGTCTGGGGAGGCCTGATCATTAGACCCAAGCGCATCGTTAGTGCCAAACAAGTCATCTTCAAGCTGTGCAATGTTGACACCAAGTTCACATTCAACTTTGCGCCGCATATCCTGCTTAAGCGACAGAATAAGGTAAGGGGAAAATAAATCGTCAATGGAGGCATTTTTGTAGTCACTGACTCCAATGAGAAAAATTTGCAGAAGACGCCGCTGTCCCCATACAAACGAGTGTTAATGCTAATAGATATGTATGTAATATCACTTACAAGGAGCGTGATCCTGTTCCAATGTGTAGAGTCAACTTCCATACCAGACCCGCTGCGTGCAAGTGCCCTCGTCACATCGGCGATGCTTGTGCGCTTGACAACTGATGCGGTGAGCTATACAGCAATGATCATAAGTGAGAGTACATCAACAAAGTAGCGAGACATGAGTTCGACATCCTCAAGCATTCCAGGAGGGATTTTGAAGACATCGGAATGAGTGGTAATGAAGTCCTGAAACAA
>MU173010.1:0-49525 GCA_016695475.1 Suillus decipiens
GAAGAAGCAGAGTAGTAGTAAGCGCATTAGATGTGACTTTGGAGTGTATCGTACGCATCTTGTTCACTATATAGGAGGGCGTACAATGAGGCCTTGCAGGCTTGCCTGATGTTTGCAGCATGATGTACTGATAGTACCTATCATATAATGATCGTTGATGGATCGTGCAACTTGAAAGTGGCTTCGGTACTTTAATCTATCTCGATCGGGCTGCACTGAACCATACCGTTGTCAATGTAATGCAACTCAAAATCAATCACTAGAAGCCCAACTAAACGGGTACATTTACATATGAGCGTCTATTCTAATAATAGCGTCCATGATAAGCACCAATTTCACGCGTGTCCATTGGCAGGATTCTATTGACCTTCTCTTCGGTTCAAAGTTGCAGTTTTGCAGGTGCATCTATATGCGCAGGTGGTACAGGGCACGTGTTGCGCATCACACGTACGCTCATCGTTTTTGCTTGTTGATCCGTCGTCCGTACAGATGGTTCTAGCTCCAGCAGATCAATGCGATGAAGGAACATTTAAGCTGGGCTTCTCAACGTGCCATAGTCAACTTCACTACTTCAGACTCTTGGCTAGATTTTGTCGATATGTCGTATGCTTCGACAGGTCTCTCGGCAGACTTGATCTTGCTATTTCAGATAATTTGCAACCAATCAACCTTCGACACGAGTTCAGGGTAAGCTGCACGTTCGTGTATTTCTGCATTGTTAGTGGCTGATTCGTACGATAGACGCTGGTCTTACAGCCCTATCGTCCTTATTGAAAATACCGATCACATCGGTCATAATTTGGCACACATGCAAGATAGAATTAAGAATACAGCGTGTTTGGAGCATGGTGAGGGCAACCGTCCTAGTGTGTTCCTATGTTGGTGTGGGCGCAGTGGAACTCGTGCAGAAAGGCCGTAACAACCCGTGCACGTATAGCATCGAGATATTCGGCCATGCACCTGATTGACGAATCGGCTCGCATGTGTTATATGTACCGTCTGCAAGGCTCCGTCAACTAACGTATAGTGGGTTTGGAGCCATGTTAAAATACAGCTGAGCTTCTAGTGGAAAGAGGGAGTTGGAAGATTCATCAGTGACCCGGGAATATAGGCAAGGGGACGCAGACAGTCCGAAAAGCTCGTATGCCCTTGCAGATGACTAACATATTAGCAGGTTATGAACGTAAAGATTTCGCGGGCGATATATTACACCAGGTGTGGTGGCTTCTGGAAGATGCATCAGTGGGAGATCGGCCACCGGTAGGCTTATAAGCGTTGCGCAGGGAAAGATAAACAAAGAGAGACGAACGATGCACAAGGAGGCTAAGCAGACATAATGAACTACCCGTATGCCCACGCACGTGTATCGTATCAGCTCATGAAAATTCAAAACGTCAGCTGCAGACTTCCATCATCCGCATGTTTGACTCCCCACCTGGAAAAATAAACCATACGCTTACCATCTTCTCCTTTTCACTCACTTGTGTCCTCAAGAATCCAGCCTTCACTCCATCTACAGACGTCGATAGGGATGCGTTCTTCGCTAAAACATGACGAGGATTGACACTCTGCCGACGCAAATGATTGATTTCTAAAGATATCAATGTATGTAAGTATATAGGCATAAAAACATACCTTTCCGGCAACATAATTTCTGCGTGCAGACCATTGATCTCTGGATAATAGAGACAGACATGACACATCTGGTCGCACCAAAAGGTAACCGTCTCCTCATCGATCAGGAATGCTGCTACCTGCTCAATCATTTCATTAGCTTGAACGTACAGAATGGCCCGATTTCGCTGGTGTCCATCCCTAATGCCTCAACAGGACTAGATGGTACAAGTACAGACACCCCAGGAGGTAATGGTACGCGTAATGCACCACCAAAGGAGTTGCGTGCTGCAGTGCGGCCGATTCTAATGACTGTAGTGCGATACTTGGTGCATCATAAATGATCCAAGAGGTCGGGGGTTGTGCGTCCTGATCGGTGTCCATTTGAACGTGCTGGTATTCGTGATTAGTATGACGAAGATAAAAAAAGGAGAAATTTACCTCGTCTTCATCTTCAACTTGCTGGTTGCTGTCATTGCCTTCTTCAGGCTCAGTGGAACTGGGGTGGAAAGGCCATACAATGCGTACATGCATGGCATTGAGAGACTTGTACCATGTGTCCGAGTCTGCGCCACTTCCATCTTTATCAGATTCTTCATGCTTGTCCTCTGCACTTCCTCAATGTTCATCAGTAAATTCATTGTTGTTGTCATTTTCATGCTCCTTGCCCTCCTGCACTGCTACCCCACCTACAATCACCTCGGCTTTATTTGTGAACGACAGTCTAGCAGGAAGGGCAATTTCCTGTGCATGGTCCACCACTCGCTCGAAGGGACAGAGGGTGTAGAGGATATGACTAGATAACCATCTGAGCCTTGGTACCTGTGCCGGGAAAGGGTCGGGTGTAGTTGATGACACTCTTGGACAGCCTTTGGGGTGGTGGCTAGGTGGAAGGTGCGCCATATGGAGATAAATGGTAAGGAGAGAGACAAGCGACACACCAGGAAGTGGCAAAGGGACACATATGCGCCCCGTATTCATATATAATCCAAGGAGCAGACATGATGTGTGATAAGTTGCCAGTGCTCCCATGTACTGCGTGTACTCTGCATTAACTCACAAAAGGTTTGAAACAAATCATTACACATATCCGACTCTCCAATTCCAGAAGAGCAAAAACAGAAAGATGTGTGCTGCCCGAATTCCCCTTGTCACTGACTCATGTCCTCCAGAATCTAGCTCCTACATGTCTTCACTCCTCCACAACCGTCAATGGTGAGGCGTGCCAATGAGGATCATTTGAAGCCTGCTAATGCAAATATTTTATTTCTCAGGGTGTTAGTGTATGTAGGTATCATAGGCAAATAAGCCACGCATAGTTCTCTCCAGAAACACAATTTCTGCGTTCAGAGCGTTGATTTCTGGATGATAGAGACGGACGCTGCGCGTTGGGTCTAAAGGAAACTGTCTCGTCGTTTGAGAATGCTACTACCCGCTCGTCAGTCATCGCCACAGCGCACCAAACAACCCTACTTCGTTGCCATCCATGGTGATACAGCAAGTTCATGCAAGACTTGGGCATGCGAGTTTGTTCCACACCTGGAGGTCATTGTGATCGCATTGTCCATACAACTTCAGCTTCATCCTCGAGACCAGTGGGAGGAATGGTTATAGACGGCTTGGTTGTAAAGGGTTAATGAGAGCAAATTACTTGCAATACCTTCTCTCATTTATACTGATATTGCTTGCCTGTTGACATTCAGCTAACGGTATACAGACAGGCCGGAATATATTGAGCATAGCTCATACAAAGAACTCTCGGACATCTCATGAACATTTATGGCAGAGTTTGCTGGACTCAAAGATATTTGTAATGCGGAAAAAATGATGGATGCGGATGCAAGCAAACATGGAAGTTCATGGAACTCCAACTTTGGTCTTACGTATCTCTGACGCCACAAAACAGCACGCGATTCTGCCATCTGCCCGGCAGAACTACCTCTCAATAATTTTTGTTTCGCCATTTGATTTTGCGACAGTTCATGCAAATAAAATGAGTGAGTGATACGGTATTTGGCATGGATACAAGCCAAGCCACTCAATAGTGCCATAACCGCCAGCACGCACAATGGTATCCATCACGTCATGCCGCTGTGTTCTTCCTCTTCTTTGCGATTTCCGTCCACGACGTCATGCAATGTACTCGTACTGAGCCTCCTCATCTAGCACAGACCGTGCTCGACCTCCGAACGGATCACCTCGTTCATGGTCAATTATATATTACTCTGTCGAAAGTGAGAACGCGCACTGTATATTTGCAACTATAAACATCTATCCGTTTACTCGCCGACATTGTCAAATTTATACGTCGAAGAACCAATCAAGGGTGTGTTCTTGTGTGAAATAAAATGCCTAAATAAAATTGTTATTGAATAACACCATTGGGTAGTAGGGCTAATGGTTCTGCCCACGGCACTACCTGCAGCACCATAGGCTGCCCTCCTCGCGCGACTATAAAAGACCCCCTCTTTTCTCGTCTTACGGCCAGACAACTAAGTCCTCTCACAGCACCCAACTTCCTATACTTCCAACACACCGCATTTAACAACCATCCAAACTGACCTGCCGCAGACCTTTCGACAAAATAAATGGGTTCTACAACACTCGCGTCACGTTTTACACGGCGGAAAATCTTTCGCTGTCGCAGGCCGTCCATGCTGGAATGCAGGGGTATAACGTCTTGATCTGCGTACCTGAAAGCCATCCTGGGGCTTGGCATGACATCAACCGCACTGATCTACGCGCGACCCTTCAGAAGTACCGCAGTGTCTTTGCACAGGCGTTTTTGGATGGGTCTATCGACCTCACCGATTTGGACACCATCAAGGGTACGGGCCAGATTGAAGGCACCGTCAAGGTAGACCTTGTCGACATCCAGTATGCCATCAGATCCTCGCGCATCATTATCAATACCTCCCCAACCGGCCCCGCCCAAGCTGCCTTTCTCAAAGCGGTCAAGCTATACGATCTGAGCAAGCACATCGTCATCGGAGAGCCCGTGAACATGCTTCTTCTAAATGCACGTTCGGTCCTGGACCGTGAGAAATTCCCAAGACACATCGTCGAGACCGCCTCTTCGCCATTCGCAACGACCCGAGATGGAGCAACTGTTCATACCAGTAGCATCAAGGCAAACATGGAAATCGCGACGACGTCTACCGGTCCGGCGCTCGAAGAGGTCATGGAGAAGGTCGCCCCGCTCTTCTCTCCGCAACTGAAACTCGAGTGGGTCAGCCTTGTCAAGCTTACTCTTAATCTACTCAATACGTGGCTCCAACTGGCGGCTATCCTTGCCGGTAGACCAGACATCGATGCGGGCGCAACGGGAAAACGCCTTTATTTTGACTGGGTGCCTCCCGCTGACGAGAGAATTGAGAAACTAGAACGCATGGTCAGACTGCCACTTGCTGCAGCATGCGGCATCAAATTTTTAACCTTGATCGAAGAAGCTAACGAACGATATGACTATGCCTTTAAGAGCTGGACGGACTTTGGTCGAAACTCGCCCGTCCATCGCAACATCGCCGCCCCCACCACCAAGGAACATCACTTTGTTTTGGAGGAGGTTTGGCTTATGGACTTCTTCCGCTCCTGGGCCACAGCAATGGGCGTCTACGCAAGCCTTATCGACGAACTTATCACCGAGGCTGAAGAATGGCTCGGGAGGTCTCTTGTCACGAAGGGCGCCTTTTGGAGCAGTCTTGGCCTTGACGGAGCCTCGAAGGAGAAGATCCTCGCCACGATAAACGGAGCCGACATTGCACCCTTGGCACCACTTGGAAGAGGTACCGAAGTCGTTTCAGCCTAGGTTTCGTTGTAGGTAGGAGGTCTCCCCTTGGATCCTGTTCAGATCTCTGGTGATCCAGATATGTGTCTTTATTTCGATGTTGATTTTTTACTGTTTTCCCAGGCCTGGCTCGTCTGACGCCATTTATCATCTGCTGTTGTTGTATTCCGGTCTTTTCATAAATATTTATCGTTGTGGGTGTCACGTCTACAAGTCTGACTCATTTACAATGGTTTGCGAGCCATTTTTTTTAAAACCATTCAGGTATGTCAATAGTTTTTTCTGTCAGTATCCATTGATGTGCAGATGCTCAACCTCGCGAGGAGCTGCAGCACGGGACAGACATGTTTCCCGCTCCTGGCGAGCCATTTTTAAAGATTCATCCAGGTGTACTAACATTTTTTTCAGTATCTATTGACGTTCAACCTCGCGAGGAGCCACAACTCGAGGCAGACATATTTTCCCGCTCCTCGCAAACAGGGCTGTCCTTTAAAGCCTTTCAGGTGTATCAATATTTTTTCTGTCAGTATCTATTGATGTCCAGATGCTCAATCTCGCGAGGAGCTGCAGCTTAAGGTATACATATTTCTCGCTCCTCGCGAGCCTTTTTTTTCAAAATCATTCAGGTAACTAGTAGTTTTTTTCAGTCTTTCTTGATGTTCAACCTCGCGAGGAGCTACAGCTTGGGGCAGACATGTTTTCCCGCTCCTCGCGAACCGAGCCGTTCTTTAAAATCTCTAAGGTGTATCAATAGTTTTATGTCAGTATAAATTGATATCCAGATGCTCAACTTAATGCAATGCCAGTTGGCAGTGGTACTGACTGAGTGGCGAGTTCGAAGACTCCCAGGCAAAGTGTGAAAATCATTCCTTCACCTCAAAGTTATGCGTAACTTGTAAGTAACAAGCATCGCTGATACCCGTTACTTATCCTATTTCCATCAGATCGAAAGCTACACATCATCGGATTAGCCTGCCAATTCAAACCCGTGATGCAGCCGTACTCACCAAACGGAGGAACTGAGAACAATTGCTCGAATTCAATTCTACAACTATCGCAGGCAGCCTCGATGGTAATGGCACTCGCTTTCTCACCACACGAGAATTGCGTGGCTAGCTGTGATTGCCAGCCATCTCCGAGTCCTAGCCGCTCAATCTTCTCTTTCTCAGGAAGGAACGCGACGGTACAAATCAATGCAATTCGTTGGGGTCGCGTGTTCTAGCTGAGGCTCCTCATGCCCTCAGAAGGGGCGGTAACATTCCAAATTTGGATTTCTGTGATGGACCCAGATGAGATATAGGGCTTGTTGGCCGCAAGACCATCTTCGACAGTGGAAACGAGACTATCGATATAGCAGGACATGAATCTGGACCGGCCGAGGTGTCAATGAAAGAACATCGGGTGTTGGAACGATACCAACACTAACCAAGTCACTTCAGAGCTCGGGTCTACTTATGCTATCGCCCAGTATAATGTGCGAGCCTGAAATATACACTTGATCGGGTAGGGCTTTGTTCACCCATACATTCTCACTTGGAAAGTGTAACGTTGATGCTAGCCATACAGGTTTTTTCAGGACACTAAACAATCAGTAAACTTACGTACCCTGTTGCTTTTGTCGAGGGTCGCCGACTAGGTCCATACCTGGAAACTGGTTCAGCTGATGGACATTACGCTGCCCGGAGGCAGAGGCAGAGACGATGTTCTACGATGCGCACGCGCAAATAACTGCGACGACCAGTAATCGAGTTAAGTTATGTACCTAACTCCGTCACAATTAACCACAAGAATCATCTGAATATCATTGGACGTATAAAGTGTATCATAAGTACCATGATCAAGAATTACGCCAAGTGCGGTATCCAATTAGTCCACAACACCGCCTCGTATGCATCAGGGGGAAGATTGCGTAAAGTGGTGAACATGAATACTAAGAGGACGGTACGAGTCGTGATGTACAGTATGACCATTAGCAAAAAAATCAGGCTAAACACAAACTGCACAATACTCGGCACTAAAATGCCCGTGAGAAGCAGAAGACGAGAAAACCACGGTGTGAAAGTTATAGCAACGACACTCATGCTCCATAGCTCCTGTTTCTGGTTTGTGGGAAAAGCAAAAAACCAAGCCATACGATGAATGGCGCCAAATATAGTTGAAATAAGCAATCCAGCAAGCGGAGGAACTACCCGGTCCAACCCTTTGAGTTTGATGCTGCCATCAAATGCTGGAACTTGGGGCTTTCGAGATGTGGGAATATCACCCCAGCCTATCATTTCTACAATTGGGCGGAAGACTGGCGCCAGGATCCCAAGCGTTGCGAGTTGGTCTTTTTCGTTGAAACTAAGGCAAACACAATCAGCGGTGATATAATTGTTCAGGTGAATGCATACTCAATATGATTCTCTGGCCTGGACTCAGTCGACTTCCAGTACACCGGATGTGGACATTGCACGTCGAACGGCTTGTCCCACCACAGACCATAAGTTATGAAACTGAGAACCGCAAAAGCGAGTGTCCCCATTTCGAGTTGGGTAGCTTTGAGGCGATAGATGGCGCGGGTGATGAGCTGCATAACAAACCAGGCCACCTGAAGGATGATCAATCCTTTCGATATCGCATTACCTTTGCTCTTGTCGTGGATCTGTTTTGCCGTTAGGTTAGGGGCGTCAATACACCGATCACGTATCAGCTTGAGGACCTCATCAGGCTGTAGTGTGTGGTAGGGTTTTTCGTCCACATAAAGCATGAAACCACCCATGAGCACAAAGAAGCTGTGCGTCTGAGTCCATGTATAATCTAAGAATGCACATGGGTCAAACATTTAGGTGAACAAAAATCAAGTTTACCTTCAGATTGCTCTGAAAAATAGTCCTTAAATAACTTTTTGAACGTGCTATCATGATCTTGAGAAGGCAAATCATGAGGAAACGTGAAGTTCGAGATGATGGAATCTCACCTTCACCTTCAACATGTTCAAGTTGCCCTACAATTGCTGCAATGAGTCCATGATCTAAGAACGTGTATAGTAGTGAGTTATCGAAGAATATACCCGGTTTCCCAAAGCATGACTCACCATCAGGTTGTTCTAGGCGAACGCGGGGATACCTGATTCCTTGAACTGTCTGGTAACTTGACGAGCGCTAAGCCACTGGCGCATAGCCCATGTGATGATCAGTTCAGGAGCGATGAGGGCCACTATCATGATCCCAAGTCGTCTTAGTAAGATACCACCAGGACTATCCTTGGGGCTTGGAATATTAAGGTGAATAGCGCTGTAGGTGCACGCAAATAAAGTAAGAACAGAGCTGGAGATGATGGACCATAGGGTTCTGGTACTGAGTGATGGAGCCTCGAAACTGTCGGTTCTAGTTCTCGTATTTAAGATAATTGCAAGGAGGTAGTAGTGAAGGAAGACGCTGAGTAGTAGTAAGCGCATTGGATGTCACTTTGGGGTGTGTCGTACGCATCCTGTTCACTCTTTGTGCTTTATTGGAGAGCGTCATCTCAAGGCAGTACAATTTGCAATGAGTGGCTTGCCTGGTGTATGAAGTACATAACGATCCGTGCAAATTATCTCCTCGATTGGGTCCAGGCTTGTGACTGAGAACCAAACTGCAGCCGGTCTAACAGAAACTCCCGCGTACCATGCCAAACTTGGTATCAATGCAATGTCTTATCAGCACCTCTAAGTCGATCGCTACAGCATTGAAGGCTTCAGTTGGCACTTCAAGCTCAAGAAAGGGTTCCAACTAAACATCTACATCTACATACGACTGGGAACGTCTATTCTGTCCATCAACAGTCCATGATAAGCACCTTCAAGTCCTACACGTGTGCAACGGCAGGATTTTATTTACCTTCTCTTCGGTCAATTACCGTCAAGTTAGGTCATTGGTTCAGTGATTTCACAATTGCAACGTTGACTCAACGAGGACTCTGACATGCTGAAGTTCATTGCTCAAATGCCATGCTGCACTTCCCAGTTATGCGTATCAGTCGTAAGTAACAAGTATCACTGACACCCGGTACTTATCCAATCTCCATCAGGTCGAAAGCTATACATCATCGGATTAGTCTGCCAATTCGAACCCGTGATGCAGCCGTGCTCACCCAACGGAGGAACTGAGAACAATTGCTCGAATTCAATTCTGCAACTATCGCAGGCAACCTCGACGGTAACAACACTCGCTTTCTTACCACACGAGAATCGGGTGGCTAGCTGCGATTGCCAGCCATCTTCGAGTCCTAACTGTTCAACCTTCTCTTTCTCAGGAAGGAACGCGACGGTACCCATCAATGCAATTCGTTGGGGTCGCGTGTTCCAGCTGAGGCTCCTCATGCCCTCAGGAGGGGTGGTAACGTTCCAAATTTGGATTTCTGTGATGGACCCAGATGAGATATAGGACTTGTTGGCCGCAAGACCATCTTCGACGGTGGGAACGATGCTATCGATATAACAGGATGTAAATTTGGACCTGCCGAGGTGCCACTGAAAGAACATCGAGTCCTGGAATGATATCAATAGCCGAGTCGCTTCAAGGCACGGATCCACTTACGCTGTCGCTCAGTATGACGTGCGAGCCTGAAGCATACACTTGGTCAGGTAAGGCTTTGTTCACCCGTACAATTTCACTTGGAAAGTACAGCCTTGGGCCTAGCCACACAGATTTTTTTAAGGACATTGTGAACAGTCAACGATCTTTCGTACCCCTTTCCTTTTGTCGTGGGTCGCCGAGCAATTCTATACCTGGAAACTGGTTCGGATGACGCAACCCTTTGACACTGCGCTGCCCGGAAACAGAGACAGAGGAGATGCTATACAATGCACACGCGCAAATAACTGCGATGGCCGGTAATACTAGCGCTGCCCAAGCAGGCCATGTAGATGGGGGATCCACAGCGCGGTGCTGAGAGGTGATGTGCTTGTCGGGGAGGAGAATATCGTCTTCTGCGTCTTCAGGTTGATGATCTAGATCGTGCATTCGGAGAGGTAAATACGACGCCATGAAAGTGGGTGGTGTCTGAGAAGTAACTGTTTGAACCTTTTCTTACTTGTCAGTAGGGAAGTACCCACGTAGCGGTTTTCCGGACGCTTAAATACCCTTGGGCATGAATGTATAAGAGAAGCACCCTAGCTGATGGGGCATTGTGACTTGTAAGTAACTATATTTATTCAGGGCTCGTGGAATCTTGGTACTCTGATGTGATGTACTTTAATCTCATATATCGAAAACACGTCCAGTAAAGGTAAATATAGTCCATACCTAATGAAATCTCGCAGTGACATGTCCCTGTTAGCCAGTTCTTTTGATCGAGTCCGGGAAATAACAGGGCCAAATTTGAGTTATCTCCACTCTTACTTTGCATGAACCCTGCCAGCCCCGCTATGCCCCTCCTGGATAAAGGGAAGAACACTTTGCCTAAGCAATACTACGCGTTGGCTCAATGAACAGCCTGCAAATGGGAAAAAGTTTTTCCTAAGCACACTGGCATAATACGCTCGACGAATCAATACAAAAGAGAGCAAAGTGATTTATGTAAGTCACTCAAGCTACTCAAGCTCGTAAATACTAAATGACCCATTTCTTGCATCGATTGTGCATTCAACACCCCGATGAACTCGATGATCACCCCTATATCTCACCACCATGAAACCCACATTTTATTTTTATTTTTTGCCATTATCTCTTTGTCACAAATGGCGGCGATGTCTCCCGTCTTCAATAACCGTGTACGTCTCAATATGTCTGTTACTGGTTTTATTTCAACTAATCCATTCACCCGATTCAATGAAGACATAGTTGAAAGGCACGCTAACGCAGATGCTAACAAGCGCTCTTCCAACCGACTTGCTCAAGGTAATTCTCTAGTAGTAGTTGCTTTAAATGATATATTGATGTCGTTTTATGTTCAGGTGTTGGTGATCAGGATATATCTTCGGTATTACCTAGAAGTTTTTTAAGCGAGTACTATTGCAACTAGCCTAAGGTTAGTAACTCAAGGTTGTTTGGTAGTGACTGAAGAATGTATTCTTTAGACCAGTAACGGGTTTTATTGATTGGTTTTAACATCGAGCATCACGGAAACTGCTTGTTATTTGCTCGTGTCATCAATCACCACGGCTTCAAACAGCACTATCTCTATTTTGTACTCAGATAATGGTGCCTCTATTCTCAGGTCCATTCGGTCTGTGGCAGACTCGAAGTCACCCGTAAAGCGCTCTTTGCAGTACAAGAATTTCCAGACCTCTTCCATTGATTGGTCTATTCAGGTCAGTTACGGCAGCATCACTGCCATTATCAAAATCTTACTATGTATTTCTCCATGCACCATCGTGCGAGAAACTGACGACAGGTATAGTTTAGAGGGCTGCGCAGGGTTAGTAGTGGGTGACTTCCCGCAGCATTTAAAATCCCAGATATTGTTCTAAATCTTATTTGTCGGAGATTCGGCTGAAGTACATCAACATCTATCTAAACCGCAGACCAAATGCATCTAGATTTGAATGCATGTTCTAAACCTAAACATGGATGCTGATCTATATCAACTATATGGCATTTCGGTGCAGTCATTTCTTCAGGGGCCGGAAAATCAATGACAATATGAACGTCTCGCAGGCCGGTGAGCAAGAAGAACATAGTATCATCTTATTCTAGGTGACCTCCTTCCTAATCGCTGTTCCAATACACCTTTGAAGGCTCAGTACATGGCTTGCAATGATCGGAACTTACATGGGTGAGTATTGGGCAACAGATATAGCAGTCAACATCTATTCCGCCCTGAAAAATGAGTTGCTGTCGGTGCGCACAGAATGATTTATGCAAGTGAAAATCGTACCAGAGGTTTCCGACATCGTCGCTGTGTTTGAAAGTCATTTAGAACGCGTTTAGAACAATTTGAATCTAGAAAGGGGGTCATGCCCCCCTTCTAGATATCAATCTAGAACTAGGTCAGGTTGACGTGCGGACTTACAAAAGACCGACATTTGACAGCAACACGTCGGCATGAGACGTTTAGAACAGTGTTCTAAACGCTGTGGGAAGTCATCCAGTGTGTAGCTTTCGCGTAGTTATGACCAGATACTAGTCTAGTTACATTTTGGAGAATTTCGAGGGGTACAAAAGTACGACTCCGAAACACACAAAGCTTGTGATAACGGAACGTCAAATATGAATAAAAAACTAACGTCGAGTAATCGGACTTTCGAATATTTACATTCGATCATCTGAGTCTGCTGGCTAGGGCTCTGGGTACAAACGTAGGTGACGTGCAGATCAACTTTATCAATGTGGTACCTTCCCTCATACCGATACTGCTTGACTGCCGTCCGACACTGTTTATGTCCGCAGATAATTGATGATCAATGCAAGCCGCAATATATGGAGCATGGCTCCTACGAAAAACCTCTCGGATTCTCGTGAACACTGTATAATATTGTGATGCAATCGAGTCGTGCCTCGACATGGATTACGTGATATTGTAGCAAGGGTGAATAGCTTGGCATTAATCGATGGCCAAGAGGTGGTTGTTGTGGACTAGGCACGGACTTTTTTTCTGACAGTCACTGATTCATAATTCAGAACTTTGTCCAGCTTGCCCAAGTGTGCCCCACCATCTTGTCCCTCTGCGAAGAACTCTGATTACTCACACGATACGAAGTGGAACAAGACACCTTTTCGTCCAGCTCATAATACAATATATCATGGTTGTTGCGCACTGAGCGGAAAAGACTTGGCGTCAATGAATTTCATAAACCCCTGCTTATATCATCAACGTGACCTTAGACTAATTAAAATTTCATGCTTTGCTGGCTTGCGCGAACGTTTTACTACTGAGTCTGAATCCGACTTTCGGATAAGTCTGACTCTTGGAATCCAAGGAATTTACATTTGATTTTAAATTGTTTGATAGAAAATGATGTCTTTCTTGATCCTCCGATCCATCTCAGTCTTCCTTCCTCTCCCTATCAAAAGCGAAGCATCCAGCCCATAGAGTCCAAATATTGTTCAGGAGCTTTTGTTACAAGCTTGCTTAGACGGAGCCTTGGTTTACCCCAGCCTGATCTATTAAGGACACAGAGCTACCATACCAGAATCAGCGCAGCTTTCACCCATATACCATGGCAGAGGTATTACTTACTCTAGATACCACAACAACGGAGAAGTATATGCGAGTAGCATCCATCTCCATCGCATTTTACGAGTGAGCCGTTGTTTTCCCTGTTGTGTTGCTGCACGACTGATTATGTTCAGCTATATCCTCACACTCCCTGCAGAATGGCACTTTTATCGAAGCCAATCGTCGATTTTTCATATGAGGTATGTATAACCCAGCGTTCACGTACCGCCGTTGACGATCCCGATGCCCGACAGTCTATCCTGCGTTTTATTCATTCTCATACGGTATTTTCTGTCCCCATTCTCTACATGTGGTTTTTTCAGCTCACACTTAATGCAGCTATATCAGTATCGTGACTCTAGTAACTAGCAATTATGGATATTTTTACACAGGATTCACTCAACAAGCGTGTCAACAATATTATCTTGTTATCCCCGTCTTCAAAGGTTTGCCCTGTCGATATCCACAAACTAGGACTCTATTAACCATACCGTAGCCGTACAAACTATGATATCACAGGTCATCCTAGGTGTCAGGTACGTCCTGCAGTGTTTTTGTGGGCCATGAGCTGCACAAACTGAAGCATCGTGTAGGACATTCAATATTGCGAGGAGAGATAGGCGTGTTGGAATTGTCATATTGGTGATGTACTTTTCCTTGGTTTCGGTAAGCTCTTAATGCACCACCATGACATTCCTCGCTTATACGTTTTAGGTGGAGTGGTTCACTGATATTTATGGGCGAGCCCGTAAGCTCCCACCTATATTTCAATCCTGAGCTTACACTGACCTAAAATCAACAGCTGTTATCATTAATGTACGTCGACGTTCCTCATAACAAGATGTCACGCAAACAGTGATATTTTTTAGGGAAAGTAAGTGGTTCCTTCATCACCGGTGTGAGCCTTCATCTAATATCTTCATTTACCATAGCTGCACCCCAGCAGATGCTGGTAAAACATTGTCAACTTGGTTCTTCTACCTCGCTGCGATGCTCTATGACATCGTGATGGTGATGATTTCTACCAAACACCTCCTGCAGTATAATCCCATGAGCGGCAGGTGTGCCCTTTTCTCTTCCCTGTCTTCCGTCGCTAAAATACTACTTTTAGAGTAGAACGGCTGACACGGGTGTAAGTTATTCATCTCTGGCAGAGTCGATCCGCATCACTCACTGAACTTAGCCTGATTTATGATGGCATTGGATACTTCATTGCGTTGACCGGCAAGTGGCGCTCTCCTTGTGCTGATTCCCCCCTTAATACTTCTTCAGCATCGAACATATTGAACCTCATCCTTTATCATACGACTAATTTCCAGACTCAGGTACGTAGGCTTAATTACTAATGCACCGGGGAAACTCAGTAATTATAATGGCTCGCCCCATCGTTAGTCAGCAGGGTGAGTGTCACATTATTTCGCACTGTCTGAAATTAAGACTGTTCCATTGGCATCATTAGGGCATCCATGGGTTACGCCGTGACTTGGATCATGAGCCAACGGATCCTCATCCATATACGAGGTACGCACCTCTCCAGAGCTCAACTATCACTCCACTAACCCACACCACGTCTATCTGCTCCATCACTCCCGCTCCGCTCACCTCGCGCCCCAAAGAAATGACAGAGCTGGATCCCCAACGCTTCGAAAACGTGATCATCGCGCGTCCCACACTTACCGCGCGTAAAAACATGTTTTCCGGCGCCCGGTCCCACTTCGTCTCCAATAGCCACAATACGCAGTCGAAAAGCTCCAGGGATGCAGAATTCGCGTCCCCGTCGTCTCGCAATGGGAATACCAATAACGGCGATGACATTGATCTCGGTATACGCGTGCGCGTCGAGCGCTCGGTGGTCGTGGACCATGCACCTGCGGAAGGATCTGATCATTCGAGTTTGTGGGAGGTGAAATGAATCGAAGGCGTTGGTGTGGAATAAGGACTATAAGAGAGGAATGTTTGTCTGTTGTGTGATACCCCCAAAGTACAATATTTGCTACTATAGGATTCTCGGTACTTGTTGCTTACCTCTGTTTCGGACCTACTTACGCAGCTGATGCTCTAATTGCCAATGCGAAGACGGACCGTATGGGAGATCGGACCTGATCATTCAAGTTGCACTATTCGTTATCCTCGTATCTGCATCTAGCCGTGCAGGAGAAACTTTCAGATTCGCGCTGTGCGCGTCTTTTCAAGTGTAAGAGAGTCGGCACTACTTGATGTGTTACATGACATTTCTCAAAGATAGTACATACATCGGTTCCTGCTCTTAGTTGGACTCCTGACACAAAATAGACACGAACAAAATTATACACGACAATGCGTCAGTACCTCCTCTACATAGTCCGCCATGATCCTATGAGTCTGTTTAGAAGGATGCCTGAGAAAGCGTCACTTCATCAAACACCATGCGTAGCATCCGTACTGAACTCACCCGTCAAACCAATAGAAATAATGTTCCGGGTCATCGCAAGTATTGCCATCGATGAAGCAAGCGCCCGGGTTTGTATACCCAAAAGCCTCATAGCCTGGGTCAGATCCAAGCACTCCATCCCAAACAGTCGCAAAATTGGCAAAAGCAAAATTTAAGGAAAGATCCTGGGAGCGGAATGCGACGAGACCATCAAAAATTGATTGGAGCCACGCCTCTCCCCATGCGTTGTGATTTCCGCGACCGTATGCATCAGTAATGAGAAAATTGCGGGCGTTTGTAGGCGGAGAAGCGAGAAGAGGGATCTGGCCTAGCATGTCCCGCGCTGCCTCTGGTAGGTGGTTTCCGTCCACTGGAAGATAGTAGTATTAATCATCATTGGTTTGGGTCCATGATTTCAAGTTAATACCAAAGGAGTCCCCCCAGTCGCTATGGCACGGAGTTAGATCGGGACTGCACACATGCTACAACGCTCACTTAATTCCAAAGAATATCGCATACAGAGTGGTCTCCGGATCCAAGTCGTTGGACTGGTTTATGAATGTTGTTGCTAAAGAGGCGATTAATCAATGCGCTTCGTCGTGAGTGAAGAGAGAGCACACTCTGCATGATGAAGTCTCGCGGATATGGGTTGCTAGGCCATAAGCTGATGTTTGTGACAGCGCTTGACCACTACAAGACGTCAAAATATGAATATGAATTGATTGTGGGGTAAAACGTACGGCATAATCCATGACCTCAGCGCCAATATCATTGGCAATACCCTCGACCCAAACAGGTCCGTTGGTAGAACGACCGCCTGCTAGGACACTCGGTGGTATCATCACGGCAGGCTCAAGAGGGCCACCATCGTGTCTCCCGCCATCGGTGAATGAGTCCTGCGCCAATTCATTAGCAAGCTGAGACGTCGACAGGAAAACACCTACGAACGCCAAATGCAACGATGGTCTTGAATTGAGGAAGATTTATACCGGCGTTGAAGTCCGACACTGTACCAGACAAGGGACCGCACCGGGGACTAACAACAAGATGAATGCCATCATTGGGACCTTGTATTCCCAAGACAGAACTTTAGTATCTGCCAACATCACTAACAAGACGAGAAAGCGAAATTGCATGGAATGCTGGCGAACCAGACTATGACTATGAATTCGGCCTCTGGACAATGGAGAGCAATCCATCATAACAAAATGGAAAGACGCTCATATTGAGAAAACCACAGATATCGAACTGACTGCGGAAAGTGAACGAATGCAAAAGAGGCTCACCAATGGAAGGTACCAGGAAGATCAAAAGGACCCGAAGTAAGAGCCCCAACACCCCATAAAGCGCAGAGATTGGGAAGAGCAGGACACTCAGGTTATACATTACCGTAATATCTGTTGTGCTGCTCGGCAGCGGCAGTTCGTAAGATGGCGGGAAGAGACGCCGCCGGCCGAACGATCGATTGATCCGACCCGGGTGTGGACCAAGTACGTTTTTAGCACTGCCAACTTGTTTTTCTCAGAAAACTTATCGATGTCATGATGTTACTTCACTGAGAACTTGGACTTTTGGCAGTTCTGTCAAAGTGGAAGTTACCGAGAGTGACCGCCAGCCAGTCCGTTCGGTAGCATTTAATGTCTGGAAGTTTATTGGACAAAGTTAGTTCGATCCTGTGTGCTTGCCCTAATTATCACCTTGCCAGTGTGCCACGCTCCAAGATCAACATCATTTGAATGATTCATCTGCACAGCTCGCGCGTATGGATTGAAGCTTCTGGATGGGTCTTTGTTCTGTTTTAGGTATCAAAGCTACGCACAAGCCACGCAGGGGCATGCAGGAAGCTCCACTCACGTTGCAAATTATCTCCTTTGTGGTACGTTAATTATGCTTCTATCAATTGGAACCGACCTCGAGCTCTCTGATTGATATCACAAAAGCCCGTGTCAGCTGCGCACGTTAGCTAATAGCCAATACCGAACACCTGCATCATTGCGGCCTGTTGCAACGTGTTGCGACAAGGCGATAATATATGACCAAACCGATTCTCTACCCTGTCTTCCCTCAGATCATTGCAATCTCAAACCAACCTTTGCAATACTAGGTGCGTGATCATCATCACTCGAGGCAATCGATAAGATGCGACCTCTGTGCAGACGATGAGCCGCTCTCAACTGAAGATACTCTCCCAATTGGCATCATCGCCTAATGATGTGGCGTCAGGTCTCGCACAATGCATCGAGGCTTTACGTCTCATTTCCTCCCTGCCAAGGTCATCGCCTATCATAGTCGAGTACTCGGGTGTAAAGGGATCCATCATCAAGGCATTCGGAAGGGAGCATCTCTCGCGCGTGCCATTCAGGGCGAGTCCTGTCCTGTCCCCAGTCCTAGTTTTACCAGTGCTGATCGACTCACGCAGACAGTAGTCGGGCTTCTCAAAGCCTCTATGGAGCTTCCTGAAGACTCGCGTGTTATGCACGCTGCATTCTATCGCGAAGATGGGACAGTTGATCCCACAAAGGTACTCATCGACGAGGATTCGTGGAAAGAGCTTGTACCATACGTGCATACATTGCACATCGAGGACGATCGTCAAGCGCATTCGGTATTTGTCACGCAAGCCCTGTCATCGACAACTTCGCAGAGCGCAAGATCGTCCCCCTCCCTAAGCCCAGCGCTGACTTCCCCAACACGGAGCCTGAATGGCAACGCAAACACTTTCATCCCCAGCAAAAATACAGTGACATTGAAAACGCAGGATGGAACAAAGGTCAACCTACAAGCTCTCAGAAAGGGGAGAATATCCCCGGCATGTATGTGTTTTTTATCTGAGGTAGGACAATAAAGTTTATATTAGCCTACAGCTATCATCCAACCGGTATCGCCGTTGGTGGCTCTAGCAGACACGTAATGCTACAATATCAGGTTGTGTGTGCATGACAGAAAAACGCAGATTAGTTACGATCGTAGTGTATGAAATCGAGAACAATATGAGATGTGGCATTTATGCCAAAAGGTTGATACATGCTGATGAAAAAGAACCGAAGCGGTGATACAGAGGTGTCGTGTTTATGAAAAAAGGTTGATACATGCTAACGAAAAGTACCAAGAAGGGGTAATACAATTCAACGAGAGATGTAGTGTCTAAGAAAAGGTTGATACATCCCAGTAAAACGATTACTGAGTACCGAGGTGTTCAAGAAGGGGTAATACAGTTTCTAATTTTGTCCGCAGTGCTGTTATGAGTGACCTATCAATGACATGTCTTGTCTCCAAGAGGAAAACTAAGACGTACTAAGCACAGGGCAACAGTCTGCAACGTCTCTTAATACACCTAACACAGTCCTTAGGGCCCGGACAAGTCTTTCGTCGCGTACGGGGAACTGACTTGGCCAGGCGTGCAGACGCGTGATTTCCGCATGAATCACAAAAGAAGCTTCTATCCATATTATCTGGCGAGAAAAAACTGTCAAGAATTAAATACCAAAAACTCCACAATTATAACTCACGATGTCAGGGTCAAAATATTGTAGTGTACTTACGTTCACGCATTGCAAGGCACGCGCTATAAACAAGGCAGCGGTGACGATTTCGACATTCGACAAGAGGTGGGAGTCACGAAAGGGACCATGCAACCGGATGGTAGCGAGAGATAGGAGGGATTGCATGTAAATTGAACGACGAGAAACAACGTGAGGTAACGGAGGAGTAGGACTTGATCGCGAAGACGATGGTGACGCCTCAGTTGCTGACAAGGACAGTTTGAACGGAAGGGATGCTTGGAGATGTTGTATAAGTGTCTCGAGCGACGTAAATCGTACTTGGAATGACTGTGTTTGTTGAACCCGTGAATCTGAAATGCAAAGATGTTAGAAGAACAAAATCGCGTGTCAACTTTACCTACCCGACCTATATTGCTCAACCAAATTGTTCACCTCATCAAGGACCACAGCTGCTTTTGCGTGGAAGGCAAGCGCCGAGTCGGAATCTCCACCTTCACTCGGTCCATCGATAAGGAACTGTTGTCTAGTGTCCATGTGAGGTTCGATTCCCTGCTTGTGGCTCGTAAGGTGGATATCTTGATCGGACGAGTTGACCTCCTGCATTTGTCCGGGCCAGGGGATCGATACTCTAATGGATCTATCGATGCTGGGTGGAACCCCCAGAACGGCGGATATACTCTTGTCTTGAGTGAAAACACTCCAGAATGCATGTATGGCTTCTGTCTGCTCGATATCGTCGACTGGATTTGGAAGAGTTGTCCTGAATATATCGAACGAAATATACTGCATATCTGTAGGTGTATTGGTTTCTCCTTCAAGAAGGGAAGAAGAATGAAGTCGAAATGCCAGAACAAGGCTGGCCGCCGCGCCTGAATGGTACTTTGCTTCGACCGTCCGTCCAACCCGGAATAAGTAATGTGTAATCAGGACTTCTGTTTGTAGGACATTCAGCAGATCTCGAGTACTTGTGCTGCAGGAAGGTATGATATCAGCTAGTTGACCCAAACACCTCGATAGCAATGTTGGTTCGAAGGCGGTCTGCTTCGTTTCCGTGATGTGGAGACATAAGAGAATAATCGCGTTTTGTAATGCATTAGGAATGCGACCCGAAGAAGCAGTCATAAGCGTGTTGCGTAGGCGCGGGATATGCAGGAAAAAGCCAAGTTCGTCCGCGTAAGGCAATATTTTGTTCAAACTGCTCGCAAAATCACAGTCAACAAACTACATGAACAAATATACTGGATTACTAGCTTACGATTCTAGTACAATTTGACTTGAAGGCTCTTCTTGAGTCCACCAGCTGCTCGGGCTGAAGTCACCCCATGTGGTTTGAGCACTAGAACTTGACGCTAAATAATGGTGAGACAGGATGACCATCGCCTTGTAAGTACTCACACGCTTCAGGACTTGATGAAGATGAAGTTGATCCAAACATATAGGAAGGCTGGAAACCGAATTGGACAGAAGAGTCTTGCGGGACGTCGGGCGATGAATAAGGATGATGTAGCGCAACCGCGGGCGTAATGTGCTCGGGATGCTCGAGCTCATGCACTCGAGCTTGAAGACGTGCAATTTCTTGTTCCAGCATGTGTGTCCGAGACCGGCCATGAACATCTGTGTATTCACAGTCGTCGAGCCTGTTACCACGGATGCATTGACCACACGTTGGTCGGGTACCATCACACCTCTAAGGGGACAAGTGAGCAAGTCTCAGATAACACGAATTGCATCTACGAACAACTTTTCGACGTCTACATGCAATGCAAGCTTTACCGCGTTGAAGGCCTCCGAGTGGTTGGCTTGGAGTACTGCTTGAACCAGATGTAGTCATTGCAGAGAACCGGGGACGTCCTTGTGGTGCCAAGTATGCATTGGGGACGCATCGCTTACCATAGTTAAATACATGTCGATGAAGACGTCATTCTCGCATGATGAAAGTCCGGTTCCGCTTAACATCGGTGACGGAGCTCGAAGGCTGAGCTTGCTTGTACCGCCTAGGTGCTACTAGTACTGGTAGTGCCACCTTCTGTGTCTGTGCAAGTGTTGAGGGTGGTATTTGTATTTGTCATGAAGACAAGCATATGATCCAACCGTGAAATGAACTATAGGTTAGTTAATCCTCCGAGTCCTTCCAGAAGTTACTATCGATGGACTCGGGAGTGAACAGCAGAATGTTATTCGGGGGAATTTTCGGTTCATGTGTTCAATTAGTTGCCGGCCGGGAGCATACTCTGTTACATAGTGTGACCACGCCCATACTAGGCAGGTGTAATGTAGGGACTCCGTGTACCTCTTTATTTACATAAAATAAAAAATGGCGCGACCAAGCACCATTACAATGAACTCTATAATAAGTTACCACTGGTATGTTCCACCCTGATCAGAGCATTCCGTAATAACTAGTTTAACCTTCCTCTTCCATGATCGGAAATGCAGGTAATAAGTGTGCATCTGGTTCATCCGGCCGACGATGATCAGATGTGCAGTGATTTAAAACAAGCAAAAACGTACCAAGACCCAGTCCCCCATGGCTTGCATTCCATAAAAATGGTGGTTGAAAAATGTAGCCCTCATTCCCCATGACCTTCTCCACTGATATGAACGGCTGCACCGTCCTCTTTACCAGCCTTAATGTATCACAAGATCCACTCATAAAAAGTAAGCAAAAACGCTCACCGGTACATCACGTCGTCATTCCTTCAAATCGCGTCTGCAAACTTGCGGACCTTGGTAAGTCTCTCATACAAATGGATCGTTGACTCTCAAAGACAAAGCATGTTCCGTGAGAAACTCACTTCACGGAGCACACAGACTGAGTGCGAGATCATGGAAGTTGCTTCCGAGACCAATTGAAAAAAAGCACTATCGAGCATGGCGGTAAGAGCCCTGGTGTCATATTTGACGTTGTAGACCTGGAGCAGATCCTGTGAAGGTTATGTTTCGACTGATGTGTTCATTGAGAGCTTGACTCACGGTAATACTGTCAGGAAAGCCCGCTTCAATAAACAAAGGCTAGAGACAAAGCACAATCAATAATATCCTCAGCTCAGAGGGTTTTAGGATAACAGCGTTTCCCGTTGCTGGAACTGGACCGATCTCCCACATACGGTGCGCTAAAATCAACCATTCTAAGCAACCTGACAGCAAACAATATAAGACATGCAGTACATCGAATAAACACACCTTACGAAAGAAGAGAGGGGAAGGAAACACAGGCGGAGAGGAGCTGTCCATACATTTAGAATGCCAGACTGGGAGTGTGTTAGGTGCTGGAGGCAACAGCAGTCTCGAGAGTTGACATTGAAATGTTTATGGGTAAAGACTGTTTCACGTTGCCCAGCTTGCCCTAGCAAGCATCTTGAACAGCGGACCGAGTCAAACAACTTGCGGTCACGTGCCAATTACATAAGTTGTTGAGTGCACGGAGTCCTTGTATGTACATATTTGTGACACTGACTAGCAAGAGGCTGTTCTGTCCTTATAAACGTTTAAACTATAGCAGCTTTGCTGACTGAAGCAACCGTTCGGCAAGGCGCCTCAACATTGAGCACTCGCAGGCACAGCCGCACCGGCAACTAGTTACGGTCACGTTTGACGCGAGTCACTCGTCCTCGGACTTCATTTCAACAAGGTCGGCTACCCAGTCATGATATTGTTAAACCGGACCGAAACTTCCAACGTGCCTCAGGCTACGACTTGAAACTTGTGCGTCCGATGCGGTATCATGATAACCACCACAGCCTGATAGTACGACCACACGTACATGATGTACGGGGCCGTCTCTTTCATCAATTAGTGGGAGATGAAGAAAGTCATCAGCTGGAGTGCAGTGCTGCAAGGTGCGTTCTGTTCAACTTGTTCCTATGTTTATTGACATAACTGCTGGACGTGGTAGTAGTGGTTGCAGTCTTAGACCTTCTTTCTGCGCAACGGTTTCCGCTTGTGACTGTTTTTTTCCGCTAAATACACCCCGCTATAACATAGTTTGCCTTTGGTCATGCTGGTGCATGGAAGCTGTTTGAAGATTTTAACAATGAAGCCTTCTTAACCAACTCTCCGTAACATCATATGATGATTAGTTGTGAGTGATAATCAATCCATATATCAAAAAACAACAATTACAGTTGTTTTGCAGCCACGAGGGTCCGACTTTCTAAAAGTGATGGCGGTGGTGCGAACCATATTTAGTAATAAATGTTGCAATTCTTCCATGACCTGACTTTGGAGTCGTAAACTACTGCATGGATTCCACCCTTGACAAGATGCCAGCAACTTTCTTCTTGGTAAATTTTTCTCGCTTGTGCCTCAGAGGGCAGGTTTTCGAGCTACTGATCAGCGTCTCATTGATCATGGAAAGTCAATCCTCGCTTTCAATATATCTTGATGTCCAGCAACGAGTTTCGGAGGTTCATAATGCACTCTTTTGCCAAGTCCATCTTGATTACTATGCAAAGGAGAACGGAAACAGAGATGATGCCTCACAAATAACCTGCAGGACGGTGCGGACAGATATCTCTCGTAACAGTTCCTATGTGAGTACTTGAGAGTGGGAACACTGTTCTGCAAGACTGACTTGCCCCTAAACTCCTGCAGATTGTTGTCAGATATTTTATAGATTCCCTGAAGAAAGCGGAGTTTGTCAACTCATTAGCTGGGTAGCGATGGCACATTCACTCCTGCACCTAATACATTACATTCGGAACTAGTTTTGCTAGAAGGACGCTGGTCAATTAATGATCGAACGTAAAGGTGTTGGATGCCCGCTGAGGTTGCTTGACATTGATGGTAACCCACAATCTTAACAGACTTTTTCCATCGCTGGAGCGTCGGAGCCTACTCTAGGACTATAGCCAAATGAAGATAGTCGTTCGGGGGAACATCTCCCACAACAAAGGTGTAGACCTACCCAAAAGGGCTCGGTTAAAACCGATTGTTCAAAATTATTTGCTTCCCTCTACTTCTTGAGCTGACACCGCGATCCATAGAGCTACTCGCTAGGCCAGACCGACTTGATGTGGCCCAGTGAGGACTCGTCCCCTGGACGGCCACAAACTCCAAATATGTGGACAGACCGTGCTGGCTACTATAGTCATGGGGAACCCTTGATATCGCGTCTGAGTTTACTGTGATACTTAAGTCAGGGATGGCGTATCCCCGCAAATTGGAAATGTCATGCAAAGTACGTTCCATTCTCATACCGCTAGCACAGTTCCTGAATGTGGCGGCATTGTTTACAGATCTTCTACCTACGCCGGTTCTGATCACCAACAGCTGCCGCATGAATGCTACCAATGTGTGTGTGTGTGTGTGTGTGTGTGTGTGTGTGCAAAGAGCACTACGAGCGCTAATATGTAGCGATGTTGATATGTCACGCTGTGCCCAAGGCTCAGCGCTCAGCCTTTGAGCGCCATAATGCTTGCCAGGGACGCTTTTCCACATCGCCACTGTTTGGGTTACTACATTAGTACTAGCGGGGGCTAGGTTATGTAACCGATCTCAGCGGAGTCAATGTAGTGCGGATAATATCAAGTGATCCAAGATTCAGGCCTCAGGTTGGAATTGATGTGTCAGTATCATACTAATCTTAATTAGGCGCATTCTCGATCCCTCAAGTCTATTTTGTAGGTGAGAACAATTGCAATTGATCTGCTCTCTCAATTAGTAATAGGACGTATGTCACAGATCTAAATTTGAAGTTCAAACACTCAAGCGCTAGCGATGGCCTCCTCAGTTGGAGAAATAACCTAATATTCAAGTGTTTGCAGCGACTCAAAATTAAAAGAGGTACAGTGCGGTGTTATTAGGTGTGGAGGCAGCACTCACCGTTGATACAAGATTCGTATCATATATGTAATGCTGGACCCTGGCATACATAGGAATTACTATCGGTGGCTAGGGTCAATCACGCATGTCCCAGACGAGAAGTTCTGAACATCTGATCTGCCGATCCGATACAATTGTACGGCGATGCACTATTAACTCACACGAAAGGTGGTGCGACCGACAAACTGGTGACGCCGCAACCAGTATAGAAGGAAGTTTGAAGAATAATTTTTGTACGGGCAAGTATAGTACATTTCAGTTTTTAAAAGCTTCTCGCGCAATTGTTCCAATCCAAGTTCACTCCAGCATTATGACCTGTGTAAGTTCCTTTTCCGACTTCAAGCTTTGAACTTACAATTACATTCACTAGCCTTCGGAAAAATCTTTTCAGTCTAAACCACACAATGACCATGCAGTTGCAAAATCTATATATATACTCCCAACCGACGAACAGGAGCGTAAAAGGTTAGATTCTAGCTTGACTTGAATGAAGATCGACAACTCTGAACACAATAGACTGGGAGTTCAACACGAAGTCCTCCGAAACGCATTCGGGGGGCGTATTGTTTTTGCTCCAATTGAACTGCGCGCAGGAGACAAAGTACTTGACAACGGAGCTGGCTCAGGTTTGTGATCATCAGAAATTACGTTCCTTGACCTGACTATTGAATCGCTCATACATCAGCAACCTGGCTCCTTGACTGCTATAATGCCAATAAGGATGCCATCTTCTGCGGAATCGATTTGAAGACAAACATTTTTCCAGAGCTTGATGATGTACAAAAACCACGTATACATTTGGAGGCCGGGAACGTTTTACGGCTACCGAACGATTGGACCAGCAATTTTCAGCTAGTGAACCAGCGGCTCCTCATCGCAGCGTTATCAAAAGAAAATTGGAACACGGCTATAGAGGAGATTTTCCGCGTCCTTGTTCCAGGAGGCTGGGTACAGCTCGTTGAAGCTAGCCATTGCGTGGCTGGAGAGGCAACGCAAAGGCACTTCTCGATGCTTCAGGATCTCTTTGTTAAAAAAGGCCTATTACTCAACTGCACCGAGCATATTCCGAATGTCCTCGAGTGCACTGGGTTTTACAAAATCGCGACACAGCGTCTTGAAATTAGCCTTGGGGGTGCAGACGACCATGACGGGATGAAAGCTAAGGCTCGGGAGAATTTTATTGGTGTCTACAAGGGAATGCAAACACCAGTGGTGAGTATGGGGATTAGAACAGAAGGAGAGTTTAAGGAATTGGTTGAAGATCTAGAAAGGGAGTGGGAGAGCAACACTCGGTCAAAAGTTATTTTCTACGCCTTTACGGCCCAGAAACCGACCGTGTCGGCTTGAGGCTTCGGTTTTAATAGCGAGTCGTTATGTACATTCTCAAAACATATTAGAACACATGTACTACATGGCAGTGTCACACGACGCACAAGATATAATGATACTGTCGTGATGCATAGCGCTGCAACAGCAGTACGTGTGCTTGCTAACCTGTGGTCACCACGAATTTCACTCGTGTTAAGTCGGTCACGGTGATGGATCTCATCATGAGCTGGTCCTCAATTTAATTTGTGTTTTGCAGCGGACGTCATTGCGGATGAAAATTTTTGGGCTTTCGCGTACATGCAAAAAATATCCTATCTAACACTGTCTGCTTTAAGCAAGCTCGAGCCAAGCAACCTACTTAGTACACCCGAGTTACACCTTGAACTCAGCTCGACGTTAGCAGTAATGAGTTCATCTGAATCAGTTGTTCTTTCAATACATACATCGTATGGACGGACTTGCATGCGTTGATCTCGTTCAAAATAATTTTAGCTTCCTCATCAGCATCTCCGAGCATGTGATCAATATCACTCTCTGTCATGACAGATGCGTCCGGAGATGTTGGAGAAGGATCCAATCTTAATACGAGATGATTTAGTTGAGTAGGCGAGAGCTGGCCAAGACTGCAGAATATATATATATATCGATAAGTTGGTACGAATACTTAACGACAAAAGTTCATATTTTTCTGTTAATCGGATTGAGGATGTCGTGAAAGATAAGCGCAGAACATGCGTACCTAGAGTTCGTTTTCTGTCGAGGCCTTACCTGTTGTCCTTTGCATCACTACACTCGAGTATCAGAATTTGCAGTGATAGAAAAATATCGATTCTCACCCGATGAGATCAAAGGATCCGTCAAAATTGACCTCATCCACATCACTCATCACCGACGTAGAATCTGTTTGTAGGTGCCAAAGACGACAAGAAACTTACAACATACATTGTGTTACACCTCAGTTGCTATCACTCCAGTAACCAGATTCACATACCTCGCGTAAGAGGTGGTAACCGCAATCTTTGGGGTGTGCCAACGTTGAGCGTTTCCTTCGCTGCAGAGTTCTTGAATCAATGCAGCGATGGTGAGAACAGCCGAAAGTCCCCCTCTAAAGAGAAGAATGGGTTGATGAATCGTCGATTGCGAGTACCACAAAACATCAAAACAAATACATCCAAAAAGTCTACCAACCGGAAACGATCCCCAGTGTAACAGGCGCCCGAGTAACTAGTGTCGCTTGCAGATTTCACAGTTCTTCCTTATAACGAACCAGAAGATTTGAGCTGGATCCTCCTGAGGCTGCACGGGAGGCCTTCTTATGTTTACTTGACTCTTGACCCATCAAAATTCCTATCTATCGTGAAGAGGAATGAACCAAGTGCATCCAGACCAGTCTGCAGACGTTAAGCTTGTTCAGGCCACCCTTCGATTTTTCCATACCTTCAAGTGCTTCGACAAAGATAGCATGCTAACAAGTAGTACCCGACATTTAAGACTCTGTTCTGTCCCTGAATCAAAGTGGGAGAAGAACAGTCATACAACAAAAGCATGCGCTTTGTGGGCACGCACTACTCAGTGCTCAGTATGAGAAGTGGACGGACTCGCTCTGAAAACGTCTCCCACAAGATCGCAGGATGCTTGACATCTAATTCATCCAGATATGTTAAAACTACGTTTTCCACGAGCATCGGAAGCCTACCACCATCGACTACCAAACAGTGACTGACGTTGAGTCGCTCGAGCATGTCGTTCGCCTGCAATAGAGTCAGGAAACTGACAGCTGCGGGAGCTTTCAGGCTGTCTTTTGAGTAGTAGGTTTTGTTATAAGGCACACTGGCACACAGAGCCAGTACTAGTGAGTGACCCCATTCCGTTTTATATCGCATTCGAGAAGCTGATTGATGATTCGATTCATAGTTTTGACGGCAGAGTCTGCCATCGACCACAGCCTCTTGCTCGCGTGGTATTCAAAATACGAGAATACGGGAGTCTGTCATTTTATCTTCGAGGGTAACTGTTTTCTTCTATAGCCAAATGAAGTTAGGACTGTCAGGATCTGCCAGGATCTGACTCTGGAAAACACAGTAATGGTGGACGTTGGAGACTTGGGGCAAACTTGGTGCGCACGTGATCACTTTTGAATTTCCTAAGCAACTCTGAGACTTATCACTCAGTCATAAACATAAACTTGTTCTAAGATTTCACCTAGTGTAGAAGTCGGCAACGTTTTTAGTATGAGGTCATGATTGTGGTATGGAGTAATTTTATTGATGAAGTTGCAAATTCACGGAACTTGCGTAGGTTTTATCCTCAGGCTCCCCGAGAGTCCGGGTAAGTGCCCACAGCTGTTCGCATGCTGGGCAGCATGCGTTTTTTCCATCCGGGCCTCTAATAGTATGCAGGAAACTCTGGATATGGCTATCCTGCACCGCTGTAGGCTATATTTTCGTCAAATCGATTCGTTGAGAAGGGGCACCAGCACGCACAATGCACTACCGCCACTGGTTGTGTCACTACCTTGTCACTTATCGCTTCCTACCGGCTCTGGCTGTGCCAAAATGATACGAGAGAAGCTTCTGGCAAATATTGTGAGTTTTCGCATGCATAATTGAAATATAAATGTCAAACGATGGATTTTAGCTGTCTTCTGACCACTTTTTCTAGTCGTTTTTCTTGCAGTCCAATACCATGCGAGAGATGCGTGCACGGGTTGTGACGAACCGCAAGATTGAGCATGCATTTCAGTGCTCTAAGTGGCACGGTCTGTTTAATCTCAGATCTCGCCGGAGCCTCGTGTTACAACGTGATGTTCACTCTTAGTGCAGTTCTACGCCGACCACACTTATATAAGGGCCCATGTTGCCTTCTATGCACTTCTTCATATTCCACTTCCGCTAGCTGCACTATTTACCTCTGCTGTCTATTGCAATGTCTGAACCCGACTATGGGCAACCTCGACTCGGAGACATACGTATTGACACAAGCTTCTCACGTTCCCCTAGTACTACTCGGGATTTCCTTGGAGAGCCAATGCCCAGGGACAGATACTCTAGGGCAAGCCATGTATCGCGTGTCCGAGATATTACTTGGATTTCGGGCTCTCAGCCATCCCAGTACCCCGCAACCCAAACCCCTCAGACGCCTCACTGGCAACATTCCACTCCTGTTATGCGTCCAGCGCTTCATACAGCACAGCCCACTCTCTCAGACTCTGAGTACGAGTACATGACTGTTGGCATCGATGTCGCAGGTGCCGATGAGGAGAATGGATACGGGTCTTCAGAAGGACACGAGAGGAAGTCCCAGGGGAAGAAGAAGTTTTATGGCGGTTTCATGAATGGGTTGAAAAGTATACCGAGAGTTATGTCGAGAGGACGTTTGAATTCAAAGGACCATACCAAATCAACGAAGCAGGGGAGCACAATGCCTCCGTACCAACCGAATCCTCAAGCTCCGGGGATTTCGCTTGTACATCGACAAATGCTAGCAAATGATGTGCCCCAGGTTGAGAGAGTCGACACACCTCCGTCCGATATGCTATCTCCCGCAAAGCCAAACATCCTGTTTGATGCTGATACACGCACATCTATTGCGGATACAAGGCGTGATAGGACATTGTCGGCCGTCAACGAGTTATACGAACCTAGTCGCTCGCACAGTCATGATGATATCTTCCCTGCTCATTTCCACCGCGATACGTTGAACACTTCCCATCCATTCCATCATTCTACCGACGCTATTTCCCCTCTTCAACCCTTCAACCACTCCACGGAAGCGATTTCCCTTCCTCGTACCATTCATCTTTCGACCCAGGCTACTGCAACTCCTGTTCTTGTGGAGCCTCGACCTGCAGAAGATTTTGCAAAGATGGAGTCTCCCATCCGTCCCCCACCAGAGGAATCCATTGCCTCTCAAGTGGCACGTATTCGGCGATTCATGCGAGACCTTAGTGGCCTTCCATGGATTTCTCCGGCTCGTATCTCAAGTGAATATGTTCCTGGGCAGGGTGATCGGAGGAGGCACAGTCGTCAACGGTACTCCAAAACATCAAAGAGCTGGTATTCCCAGCGGAACAAAGGAACCTTGGACTTGTTTTCAGGTCCATCAACTCCTTTATCTACAGGCCGTATTCCACATCAGGTCCAGAGCTCGCCTGCTCCAGCTCCAAGGCCGTATGTCATCAGCCCAAGCTCTGCAAACCTTGTGTTCTCTAGACAGTTATCTGGCGGGCGGTCCAGATCGCCTTCTTCAGATGGTGCTCCATCGTCAGATAGTACCAGCAACGTGCAATACTCCGGGCCATTATACCCAGCGTATGTGGCCCAGCCGTTATTTGTCTATCCTTCTGGGATTCCGTCTCCTGGAAGTGGCCTAGAGACACAGCCGCGACCAGTGTTTTTCACTACGCCTGTTTCACCGCCATTTGCGTCTCCTGAAAGGTCACGGTCGCCTCTGCGGCATAATGGAACCCCAAGGACGCCTGTGTTGTGATGAAGCCTGATTTTTATACTGCGACCTCTTGTGTTACGGTCGCTCATAATGCACATCGGTCTCTGAGGGAGGCCTTGGGGAATTCTCGATTGTACTCTTTCATCCCTTGCATCCTACCGCATAATGATAGGGTATTAGTAGTACGATCTCTCCGATCTTCCATCGTTGGTCTGTTCGAGTTCGAGTTCAGCTCGAGTCTTGGCGATGATGATGTTGAATAAGATCATTCAATGACACACATCTAGAAGTTCCTCAGCGACCGGCAGACATGCACTACTCGTCCACAACGATCCAGCGACTTCGTTAGTCTGGTTCTCTCCACAGTTGACATATCATTTCATTTCTATATTATGAGGACCTTTACAAGTGTGACTGCTAGTTGGTCTATCGAGTGATGATAGTACGAATCAAGAACACAACCAACGACGAAATTTTCTTTCCTAGTCTCTAGATTATCCTTTTCGTTGTCGAAATATTCATTGCGGAAGACAATCAGAGAGTTGGTAGTACCCAACATGTATGTATCTGTCACTGGCCCCCAAAGTTCCTAATGGAGCGGCCTAGAGGGTAGCAACTAGGGGAAGATTATTGATGTTTGCCAATATAGGTAGATCCTCAAGTTATTGTTGTGGTACCTTGGCCAGTGTTTTGGTGTGCGAGTTAGCCATCGCAGTAATATTGATATTGTTTGCGCCCCCTGTAACATTTCACGATTTTCGTCTACGATCACGTTCAGGGTAGCCAGGTATCAACACACAGGCTGCGCTCGCATTATGTCTGTCTCCAACAACGTCCAGCCAAGTATGATATCAGTGATCTGCTCGCTGGGGTAACTACACAATCTCCCACTGAGGCGTATATTCAGTAAGACATAATAAACATGAATGAATTGTATTCTCGATACCGGGTCATGAGAAGCATATTACACGCATAACTTCTTTCCTGCTTATAACGTGTATCTGAAGTCAGGCGCACGGTCCCCCAGCTCCCGCAATTCCTGGATCGAGTATTGCGCTTTCTCTCCCCGTTCCGTTGCGAGGTGTTCGGCAGCGTCGCGTTGGGCGTTGATCCTCTTGTAAATGAACACCAAAATTGGCAAAACGATGAGTCCAATCCCGATGAACATGAGTTCGACCGCATCTAGAAAAAGAAGTGTTAGCCAGTGCGAGGCATGTCAGCAAAGTCGAACTTACGCCCCAAAATATAACGAGGTTCGTCTTGCAATCTGTAGATGCTGGCTGCAACTATACCACTGAAATTTCCGATGCTCATTTCGAGGGCCATGCCAACACCTCTCTTGTACTGGCCGGAGAGATTGTTTCCGAGCCTTCATTACCATATGTCAACCTTAGTGATGATGCGACTGATAATGATATACCAAGAAATGACACCAGGGAATGCTCCATAGCTTCCTGTGACAATGAAGAAAGTCCCAAAGTACTTGACACCAACGGGTGCGGCAGATATGTTTATCGAAAAGCCGATGAGACACATTGTAAGGCCAACAAGAATGAAAGGATATCGCATTTTCAACTTGTCCGAGTAGTGCGCAAAAACAAGCAATGCAAGAGCTAAATATAACAGATTAATGCGTGAGATTGCAGATAGAAAAGAAAACTGACTTGCGGTGACATATGGTGGCACAGTGAGCAACTGGCTGACTGGTATATTATATCCAAAGCTGGATGCAATTGAATAAATGGATCAAATCAGCTCGTCGCGACAGACCTATTGATGATCGTTCTGGCACAAATAGGTGAAACACCATCTTCGAAGATCTAACAATCGACTTACGGGAGAAACAGGGTGATGCCATATACTGGGAGTGATCAAGTTAACTTCTATCGTCACTAAACAACAAGGATATGTCGCTTACGAGGTACAACGATTGATATGTACATGAAGATATGAAGCCAGATCTGACGAGTTAGTTGAGGCACGAAAACGACAAAGTTCAGGATAATTACTTACCTGCCAGTCTTTGAGCGCGGCCCAGACGTGCCTGGTCACAAATCTCTCTTCCTCGCCGACTGATGAATTGTCGTATTCTGAAAGAAATACTAATCATATCTGCTTTCTCAGAATCTATTACTCCACCCACTTTTCTTCCAGACAACAAAAGCACGCTCTTCCTGGGTCAGGAACTTAGCTGTGCTCGGAAAATCGACCAACACTGAGCGATTATATATGTATTAGTCCTCTATGTTATCAAACACGTAATACACTCACCAAAGAAAGCAATGATGGCTACAACTATCGTTAGAAGGCCTTCAAGCATCTGTATGGATGTTTTGAGCATCATTACTGACATTGACCATAAACGGGCTCACAAAGATCCAAGACCATGCTTCGAGTCCCCCTATGCCACCCATGTAACCAATCCCAAAGGCTAGTAGACCGGAGAAAGCGCCTGAAATCTGTTTCACGATTAAAATTCCGACGATGTAGCGAGACAACAAACCTGCAACTGTTGCAGCACCAAAAAACAAGCCAACTAATGGGAGCACTTCAACATCCCAAGCGAACCAAATACAGGATACTTACTTCGGTATTGTAACATGTGTCTCGGATACCACAAAGTAAGGCTGCAAATTCATCAGCAATGTCCTGTAGAAGCTCTTCGCTTATATTCACTAATAGACCACGCCAGGGAACAAACCTGCCTCAGCAATACCAAGGCAGATTCGTACTCCAACAAGCTGAGGGTATCTGGCATGCAAAGTCAATATTAAGTCGGAAATTGACGGCGTTTGCCCAATCTTACGTCTTCACGAAAGCCATGAGTGTCCTGGAGATAGGCTTCTTCAGCAATATCAGAGCGTATTAGGACTAAGCAGCGCACATAACTACCCCCCATACAAGCTGTCGAGCGTAAGACAAATTCAGCCGTCATAAATGCAAGACTTACATTTATCCCTGGAAGCCACCTCGAATACAAAGAGAGTTAGTCATGCAGCACTCAATGGTTAACACGAACACTCACCTGGATGGCCTGAACACTTTAAGAACCAGGCTGAGGTTGCAGTCAGAGCGCAAATAACCCATACATTGGGTTCCAAACGAACTTAGCGGGACATTCAAACAGGCAGTATGGCTTTACGGTTCTTCAAAAAAAAGTGGACATCTGATAGAATAACGATACTTACTATAATAAACATTATCTGCATCCAGCTGTAAGATTGACAATGAACAAAAAGCCACACATTACATACCAACGTGATGTTGAATCTGTCTCCAGTGAGGTCCAGCTGAGTCATGATCCCCTCCAACTTCGCGTTACCGATGTTACCTGCTGAAAAGTAAGGAATACATTCGATGCCAACTACTGCGATCATTACGCACTTCTGTCAAGGAAAGCCAGAAGATACATCAAACTGAGGATAGGCATTATCCGCAGGTCAATCTTTCTCCACAGTTTCTTCTCCTGTTCTGGCGTCAGCACTGGGACATTTTTGAAATCCAAAACCGAGTCCTCAGGCCGCTCCTCGTCACATTGGTTGTCATCTGAGCTGATGGGGTTCGTGTGATCAGCAGGAATAGTGTTCACAACGCAAGTCATGGTGAGATAATGACAAGAAAAGAGGAGTTCGGGACGCTTCATTCTATATTTGTACCCCCTTGGCTGAATCTTAGAATGGAAGGAATGGAGCATACCGTATTCAGACACAACTCGAACGTCTGCCAGCTACCCCTGCGACAGGCGGATCAACTTGTGACACAAGAGTTGACTCCAAGGGGGCATTTGAGGATGATTAGTTGTGCCTTTCTGCGGACGATTACCACGTCACCATCAATCAATGAAATACATGAAACGAGAAAATAATGCCAGTTGCATGAACCTACCAGAATTCGAAACCCAGAATTTTACATCCGAGCTCACACAGTACTTTGTCCAAACTTTGGGGATGTCTGTCAACAGTAAGGTTTTGATACTGCGCCCGCGAGTTCCATTAGCCGCCATCGAATCAAATCGAACTGGTGTGACCATTGCATCTGCACTACCCATTCCCAATTGCCGGTAAATGTGTTGATAATCCAACGTTGCTATACCGACATGTCCTGACTCCACTTGCCAATTCTCCTGTTCATCAGATAAGTAGGACAAGTGATTATTTCATTTGCACGGTTCCCGGCTTTGCTGTCAGCAGGCAAGAATGGAGAATAATTCTGGAAGGTGGCACATAGCTTGACATGTCAATCACGCCCCCTGATACCTGGAGTCACTGGGTGCGTGCAGTGCTAACATGCACGAGGACAGAGTGGTTGGATACAGGTTGACCTTCGTGATGGCAGATATCCGCATGAAGAACTTCGTATCCAGAGTTGGATCCCTACTGTTACGGTGATATCCGCTATCAGTCCAAACAAAACCGAGTCAACCATCGACATTGTGCCATCTCAAGCTGAAGCATCCACATGACTCGGAGAGACCTTATTCGAGAAAATTTTGGAAGCACCAAGGTCCAAGATTATGGAAAATCATAATGGCATCCGCCAGCTCAAAAGCTTGTCGACCAGAATGGCATTTATTTGGCTCGTCCCCCGATCACGCTTAAAAATTCATGTCGGCGCGTGAACTTACCTAGTATTGCATGTATGTATGGTACTATTTAAACAGCTCTCCACTCATGAGTGCTTTAGTATTCAAAAACATTCAACGCCAGGTCTACTCGGGGCCTCTGATATAGCTCATAGCCTAGGGTGAACAACACCAAAGTATTACTCGTAGTAGGTAGTGCGTGACACCTAACGAATTTCACGCGCTTCTCACGAGATCTGGCCTTGATGCGGTAAAGTCAAGGCGACTCGATCCAATTGGATTTTTGAACAAACCTAGGATCCCCCGGCAATTCTCCACACTTCCATCCCACCCTCACCTCCAATGCCCACCACATCCCCCACCCAATCCACCGCAAGCACCTTCATCCCATCCCACACCCTGAAACTGGCCACAGCGCCTTTTGTGCTCCGTAGATCCCACAACCGCGCAATGCCGTCATAACTGCCAGTGACGACCTGATGCTTCCCACTTTCAGATGGAGAAATGCAGGATGGAGTCGCGGGGTGCATCATAACACCTGTGGAGGACGAGAGGGACGAAACACGGAGGTCGAAGATGGATACAGTACGGTCTGTGGATGCGGCGAGAAGGACGTTCCCGTCGGGGGTCTCAGCGAGATCGAGCATCGGACGCTCAGGGACGTTCTGATGCGGCGAGATATATTCAGTTTTGGGTTCAGACAATGCGGAATACGACTAACAATAGTATTTATACACACACCGCTCTCAACATCCCAGGTTCGTACCGTCGAGTCAAAACCACAGCTGTACGCCTTACCTTTTGCAAGTTCACCAGCAGCAAATAATGCTTTTGACACACGTGCGGTGTGTGATTTTAGTACTGCTATTGGTGCTTTCCGCTTTATGTTTGCGGTGGCCGTTTTACGTCGCTTTTTTCTATCGTCATTGCGCTCTAAATTGACTTGGTGGTCGTCGGGCACTGAGGTATCCCAGACACCGATGAGGCCATCCCACGAAGAGGTGAGGAGGTGCGAACCAGATGCATCAGTAGATATGGAGGATAGTGGGCTGGTGTGGAGATGTAGAGAAGCAATAGTGGATGCAGTGGGACTTTCTAAGTTCAGAGATATGCGCGTAAGACACGCAGTGAGGTCATGCGACGAACTGGCTAGAACGCGAGACTCAGTGTCTGATGACGGGGATGGTACAACGCAGACAGAAGTGATGGGTGATTGGTGCACAGAGGCATCGAGAACCAGATTTTGCGAATAGTCGAAGAGACGTAGGTGACCATCATATGATGCCGTTAGGAAGTGTCTGGTGATAATTTAAAGTTTAGTAGATGAATCACGAAGTAATGTACGCTGGCAGAACATACTGAGGTATTCGGCATGATACTGAAGACACCCAATCCTCGTGTGGAAGCTCGGACATACGCTGAGGAGGCATCACGCTTTCGAAATACTCAATCTCTAACGTATCTTCCTGTCATAATGTCAGGCTCTCTTTCAAATGACTCGATCACTTCGCTTACCTCCCCAACACCCTTCTCAGCACGCCATTCCAAAAGGGATACTCTAAGAATCTCGCCATGGACAAGGAAATCAAATGGAATAGGCTTGGGGAGGTCAAGTGCTTTGTTGATGAGTTGGGAGAGCTGGTAGCGTTTCCAATCCAAGGGGATCATGAATTTTTGGGAGGGGAGTGCATAGGGTGTTTGAGTCGTAAATATGACGGGGTGTGAGGGCACTGCGGACGACGATAACGACGCCATGATCGACAGTGAGCTCGATACCTGCACCGGTACTACACTCGTTCGGTGAAACGTCTGTCAGGGATATTTTTCTGTGACAGTGTCACAACAGTCACTTCATATCACATACTTCTGTTGATTTTCTGGCTCGGGTTACTTGCAGCGCTAATTTGGCGTTGACCATCAAGCCCCAGTTTCAACACCGGTCTACCTTAAATTCTTTAGTTCTGTTCAGCACACGTACGTGTTGTCGCCGTTACAGTTGTTCGTACTTAGTGTGGTTGCAGACAAATTAGTATGCTGAATACACTAACGGTCCCAAAGTAAGTTCAAGTATTCAGCTTATCTGCTTGACAGGCACATCAACGAATTTGTATGCTTATCATTATCTGGACTCACTCACACTCTTGTGGATCATTCCGCCGCGCGCTCTTGACCGACCTATTATTAAATAGCTTGAACCATGATAAACCAGAGCGAGTAAGCATTCGCTGTTCCGCGGCTTTACACCCACCCTCTCACGAGCACGTCCCGTGCATCATCTTTCAGGCAGCGTATAAGTAGGAACTTGTCTACACGTTATCCCTTCACCTTGGATTGTTCCCTCATTTCAATATTATGTCCAGCTCCGTCGACGAGAAAGGTAGCGGCTCAAACAACCCTGATAATGATTCCATCTCCGTGTACGAACGACCAAGGGGCTTGCGTGGTGTTTACTATCACCCCATAACGCAAATAGTCATGCTTGCTTTCGTCTGCTTTTTATGCCCTGGGATGTTTAACGCCCTCACTGGACTCGGCGGAGGCGGCCAAGTCAACCCGACGACTTCTGCAAATTCAACTTGTGCGGTATACGCGACATATGCATTTTTCGCGTTCTTTTCTGGGTAAAGACATTCCACCTCCATGACCATCCGTCGGTTGACTGAACATACAAATTGACAGAACTGTCAATAACAAGATCGGCGCTAAGCGGACACTGCTCTTTGGAACATTGGGCTATGCGCTCTACGTTGGTTCTTACCTGCAAGTTCTTTTTGTTTTCTTATCGGTCTCCATCCTTATACCTGACCCAGCGCAATCAATATCCACCCTGGCGCTGGCTGGTTTGTTGTTACCTCGGGTGCCCTTCTAGGTGTCACTGCTGCGTTCCTGTGGACCGCTCAAGGCGCAATAATGTTAAGCTACTGTACTGAAGCGCAGAAGGGCATCTTTATCAGCATATTCTGGGCTATTTTTAATTTGGGAGCAGTCGTAGGAGCTACCGTATCCTTCGGGCAAAATATCCACTCAACAGTATGTACTACAGTGCACTACTGATACTGCCGCTTACCATTGTGACTGTAGAACAACAGTGGTAAGTCTCTTCCCTCCCTCGTCATGCCTTCCTCTTAATTCAACTTGTCTCCTAACAAGTCAGCAATGGAACATATGTTGGTCCTCTCAAATTCCTCGTTGGTACTGTCACTAATCATGATTACTGCACAGATCGGAATTCTGATTCTCACGATACTGGGGGTGACGATCCCTCTTTTGATGGCCGATCCCGATAAAATGATCCGCACAGACGGGACGAGGGTCGTGATGCCTCGCCTTCCGTCGTGGAAATCCGAATTTCATGGCTTATGGGTCGCGATCATCACAGACCCCATGATTCTCTTGCTCTTCCCGATGTTCTTTGCGAGTAATTACTTTTACACGTGGCGTACGTCGCTTTCAATTCCCACTACTTGAAGCACCTGATCCTCCGAGCAGAGTTCAATGATTACAACTCGGCACTGTTTAACATCCGTGCGAGGTCTCTCAATAACTTCATGTACTGGCTTTCACAGATCATTGGTAGCGGGATGATCGGTGTCATCCTAGACTCCAAGAGGCTGCGGAGGCGTGTGCGCGCGTTCACTGGGTGGGGTATCCTACTAGCAATGACATTCACAGTGCACATCTGGGCTTATTTTTACCAACGGTCCGCATTCTCCAGCATAGATAGACCTTCTTGTTCATTGCTGATGATCTTGTATGCAGGACGTACACTCGCACTTCCATCCCCCCAAACTCGCAGAAGATGGATATTTACAACCCAGAGTACCCAGCGCATGTCTGGCTCATGATATTCTATGGATTGCTGGACGCAATGTGGCAGACGACGAGTTTCTGGCTCATCGGTGCCATGAGCAATGATACTAATAAGTTGGCTATCTATTCCGGGTTCTGTATGCCTAGCCTCTGATTCTACCTGGTATGTGACTTCTAATTGTATTTGTTTGACAGACCATTCCGTTCAGAGTGCCGGAGCTGCTGGTGTGTGGCGGATGGATGCAATAGGGCTTCCGTAAGTCTTAGTCACTCGACCAATTGACCAGGTTCGAAAATTAACCCTGGTCTTACAGCTACATGAACATCTTCCTCTCTACGTGGTGTCTAGTTGTCGCTGGTCTTGTGTTCGCTCTCCCGATGATCTACTTGCGCATCAGAGATACGACTGTGCTCGAAGACGAAGGCTTGTACGTGACCCTTCTTCCTTCATGTGTCTATCTGTGGTTGCTAAGTCTGTATCATATACAGAATGAAGAGAGATCAAGAGATAAATAATATGAAGGCAAAAGGGATGATCGAGGGCGGGAACGAAGTATCATGAGCGCTTTGGAATCATATAAACCTGGAATTCATCCACAATTGTTCGGACTTGAATATTTTAAGCCTGGTACCAGTTGATGCCCTACGGCTCCAGTAGCGACACAAACGAAATATATTTCGGAAAACTGGGTACACGCACCTCATTCGATGGGCCAAGGTTGTATATATGGTTTGTCTGGGAAGGATCGCGTGGAAAGCACCTCTCCTCTTTGGAATGAACCTGTTCGATATTTATCCGTGATAGTGAAAATGATACATAGGAATAAACAGGAGAAGGAGGACCGTATTCCCGTTAAATGTATGCGAGCGTATCAATCAATCACTTGCTCAAGCTTATTCTGGTTTCAAAGTTTTCACTGGCACCGCTATCATTGGCGGTATCTTCACTTATAAGGAATATATACAAGATAATCATTTACTTGATTCATCCACCCTGCTCACGCTCACATTTAATGCAGGACACCTTTCTATGCACTGCAGATACTTGGCCTTTTCGCGCCAAAGCTCAAGGCAGTTCACTGCCGATCAGAAAAGGGCGCTCGTGAACTCGCTACCCAAGCAACAACCCTCCTCGATACTACGCCTGATGTCTGCTTTGACGGAAATACATCTTTAAATGTCGATGTACTTCTTGCCAATCCGACAAGGACATTTGATCCGTCATCAAATATTATACCCAAATTACCCATTAATTTACATGTAGAAAGCACTCGCCGCTGGAAAACACACGCTAAACGAAAAGCCCGTTGCACGTGACGTCTGGTGTACGCTTGGCATGAAGTGCAGCATATGCAATGCCGCTGTGCTATTGCAGCCGGTAAGATAAGAAAAGTCACCTGCGTGCTCAATTCTTACGATGTCAAGTTCAAGTGTGTCGAGTCTTAAGCCTGTTGGAACAGTAGACAACGCCAACGGACGTCCAACGTTCATTTCCTTTTTCGTACATATTAGTCATATCGGACTTCTCCGTTTACACTACAAACGCTCATTCTATCGTACTGTTCCCTCAGTCTTTCTACACGCGAGACTGAGGGTACGTCCATTCCTTCCTAGTCACACAACTAATGCTGACTTACTGTAGTATACTTACACATTGTGTGTCTAGGTACATATAATACGAGTCTTTCTACACGCGAGACTGAGGTATACTTACACATTGTGTGTCTAGTTCGGAAGCACGTTTCCACAAAGCCAAACAACATAGCCGTCTATAAAGCATCAGACATAAGTACTAGCAGTACCAATGTATCTACCTCGTTCAACTAAATCGTTCTTTGAAAAAAACAGAGCATCATAGACTGCAGGATGAGTGCATTACTGAAGTTGTAAGTGTTCGTAACGCGCGCAAGTTAAGCAGTGGTTTGCCGTATTTGATATAGTCTATGTGTAAGCATCATCACTAATCTGAAAAGTCGATCGGGCGAACTTAGTGCGCTCTGACATGCTGTTTGTTTTTGGCATAGCTCAGGTTTGCGTTTGTACGCACACCTTTTGGTTATGTTAGTACGATGATCACAGTTTGTGACCATTAGGTGTATCAATGCTTAAGTTGCGCTCACACTTGCACTAGTTGCATTGTTTATTTCGTTGCGGTTCAACTGCACCATGTCGCCTGTGTTATCTTAGAGATCAAATCAAGCTCATGTCATCTTCAGAGTGCGCTACCGGTAAAGTCATAAGCGTTCGTAAGCGTCCGCGTTCATTTCGGTGGTGTGCAAACAGCTGTAAATATTAAATTAACGGATCAACCAGATCCGGTGCACCGTGATCACAAAACCCGGACACTGCTGTACCGGTTATAATATAGTCACGTAGAAATGGAGGTATTTAACGTATCCTACCACAGGTTGAACCATACATCATGAGTCTACTGAAGGTCCCTTTCCTCGTGGCTTCGGCCATTAGCCTACATACTTCGTTGACTTCTCCCTCTCCACCACCGTTACCTCAAGAGAAGGTGGTGCCCTCGGCATTCGAATCATTCATGAACCTGGCTCTAAATATTCGGCTTCCAGAGTTTGTTAAAGTATGTTTTTCCTATATATCGATTTTTGTCTGTACAGATCGGTGAACAATATAACAGATTACCGCGTGGGCAGCATCACTTGTCGAAGTGGCCAATATACTGGCCATGCACATAGGTCCCTTGCAGATTCCCGAGGGCATTTACGGTGCTAGTGCGGTGCGGCTTTTGTACACACTTCACCCCACGCCAATCACGCCCGTTTTCCTTGCTGGCAGTCTTTCTGTCCTGATTGGCGGCATGCTCAGGCTTTATTGCATGTCGACCTTGGGAAAGCTCTGGAGCTTCCCGCTCAGCGTCAGAAAAGAGCATAGGATTGTGACAAATGGGCCGTACTCTATCGTCCGCCACCCAAGTTACAGTGGTTTGCTTCTCCAATACATTGGGGTTGTCATCACGCATGGGAGCGAAGGGTCGTGGATAAGGCAGTCTGGAATTCTACAACTGCCTTATATGAAAGTATTGCTAGCGACTGCCTTTCTCGTGTTTACAACAGGCGTTTTCCTGATTGTTAACCGATGTTCAGCCGAGGACAAGATGCTGCAGCGTGCTCTAGGAGAGGATTGGGAGAATTGGGCCAAGGAGGTGAAATATAGATTGATTCCTGGGGTTTATTGAGCATTCTGGGCATAATGACTTGTTTCATGAGGCCTGCTCGATTCTTATGATGTCGAGTTCAAGTGTGTCAAGTCCCACCGCGCCTTATGCCATACCATCATTCCCGCTAATATGTAACATTTTCAGCAAATCTTTTGTAGCTCCTCAACCACATCACTTGTTCTTTCGAAAACTTACCCCATAATAGATCCGTATCTCCTCTAGATGGATTTCATTTTTACTGATTTTTAAAATAATGTGGTGTGGTGTCGGAGCAAACCCGATAAAACTAACGGTCTACCCTCTAATCTGCACAATTTTGCCACGTCCTGTCACGCCTCGGCACAATCGACTTTCATTCTCCACAGTCTTCAAACTCTGTCCAGTGTGCGCGCGCATGACGCAAGGCTCAAAAATGGTGAATACGGCGGTATCATCAAGTATCATCTGTCATCTAACACTGACAGTAATAATTACCATGATTGTACTGGTGTTGCTGATAGGCTGCTGAATAGAATCGATGCCCTGTCTACATGTCCTGGCTCGTCTGCACTGTCTCGCCAACTCGAAAATCTGCATCATTGTGACTCGCTGGTGCAAAACGAGGGTGAATAATACGCGGAGGGTGAGGATGAGGTGCGAGATGCTGCATTGGGGGAACATACCCAGGCTGAAGTTGGTTTCCGAACGATCCGTGAACCGGATTTGGTGAGGGATTCACGTCCTGTTGTAATCCAGCAGTGTTATTGCTGTTATAGAGACGGCGCTTGCGAGAACGGGTAGGGTTGAATAAACCCTCATACCGCAGATTTTTCCTGAGGTCAGGGTAAGTCGATTTCCTTGTTCTGTTGTCTGGTCTGATAAGATTTGGACTGTGTCTCCGCTTCAGTTGGCGCTCAAATGCCTGATGCTTAACTGGATGCCGTCCCTGCGGTAAAATATTTGTGGATACCTTTGCTGAGCACTCCATCACAGCACTTCGTGTCATACTTCCAAGTGCGATGATTCACCTATCCCGACTTGTATCGCTCAACAAGCAATTACTCGCCCCACGATGTCATCAACACCACCATAAAAACGCGGATGGCTCACATGACATTTTTGAGCTCAGTTTCGCCACACCTAGCCCATCTCGTGGCATAGAAAGAACAAGAAGTGAGGTCACGCTGTCACGGCATCGACCCATTTCACACCTCATTCACATTAACATCGATTCCACTCGGCCCCACATATCATTGCGGATTGCCTACTGTCGTCTTGCTCGTGACTATCTTCGTAGACAGCCGTACCAGTGACCCAGTCATTATACCTGCGCGGTCCAATAAACTCGATAGGCACATCTTTGGAGCGGTATGCGCATTTTCAGGCATCACGCATCATTGAATCGTGACCTTCAAGGCTGGTTGGTTGGTTATTATTAAACCAAGTGCTTCTACCCCGACGGACTCCAGATTAGGTGAGATCGCTGTCTAGTCTCACCTTGATACAAGCACCATGGTCCCGTGCCATTTCCGCATCTGTGAATGACGATACTGTCGATAAGCACTGGAACAAACTCACCTGTCGTGTGACTCGCGTCTCCACTATTCGTTTGCTGTGTCATGATCAGCTGTTCCGAGAAGAAAGATATTGGTTTCTGTAAGGCTAGGGGTGAGTTCGGTAGGGAATTGTGAACGAAAAGAGATATCAATAAGGCGTGTTAACCGGTAACACGAAAGCAGGAGGTACTAGGACTAGAGAGAAGGACTTTTCGAGAGGCTTTTCGGTCTGACTTGGAGCAGGGATCTCACTGTAGGATTCGCTGTAGATACGAGAGTGTACATGAGTTACTTATACTGAAAATAATGAGGGTCCTCGGTGATGGATGAGCCGAGCGATTATGTGAGGGCAAGGGTAGAAAAAAGGTGTCGTCGTACTTGGATAGATAAGAACGGAAAATAAAGAGGGTACGAAGATTGAATGAGTAGAGTTGACGAGATAGCAAGGGTCGAATCGTATAGTTGACAGCGGTGAATTGAGAATGGTGTGTCAGTAACGATGGCGAGGGACTGAAAGTAGACACAGATAACGAGTTTTGTAAAAAGCAGGAACTGGGACCATGTGGATAGACGACGGTAGTTAGTGAGGTAATGAAAGAGGAAAGGAATCAGTGTTTCTACCGCCAGTGGCAAGCCAACGCTAGGCCGTGTGAAGCCCATAGGCTAGCCCCAGGCTGCCGCCAGTGGCAGTGCTTTGGCGATGGCTGAATACCTGAAATGGAAAGAGATTTTGCAGTTTCTGGAGGTTGCCATAGATTAGTTTATAGCAGTCTTATCAATGACTGATCTCACCTTTGTGCAACATCGAGTCATCTCGCGTCTCACCCACCCTTATTTCTGAGAATGAGCAACAGAAAGGTCAAAGACTGGTGGTGGGGATATTTTGATACTCACCCAGATTTCGAGAAGAAACTATCTACAGCCTATGCAAACGAGAAAGAACGGTGACCAAAAGTAATGTGTGGGGCATGCAAGATCAGCAAGATAATTGATGAGCAGCAGAAGGATCATGAGCAGCAGCGCCAAGGCCTGCAAAACGATGTGCGGACGCAGGATTAAATTATTGCATGTTGTAAGGTTCTAATCAGTATCTGTTCTGTTGATACCGAGTGTAAATATCCAGTGTGGTCATGATCAGATAGTCTCATCAAGGACCGAAGTTGTCTGTGGACGCATGGACAACCTGATACTATGGTTCCTCACCTCAATTCTTGTGATAAGCAACCAGAAAATGTCCATACACATGCACATGCTGTGTGCATTGAAAAGGGGTGGATCAAAACACCGAAACCTCCTCGTGAGGTTTATAGTTTGAATATACCACCATTCTCTGGCCACAGTCCTGAGCCATCCATGCACCAACTGAATTCCTTTGGACATCCATCTCTCATGCCGCTGGCCCAATCATTCACACCCATGATCAGTAGTACTAGTGCAAATGTGCTACAGCAACCATTTCCTTCCCCACTCATCGGACTACTTGACGGCGGCTCAGGTGTAGATTCAAGTAGCTCCTTACAATCTCAGTCACCATTACTATTATCTGTTCCCCCCGGGCCATCATAGACAAATAGTCCAACATTGGGTGAAGGATCACGACCATTATCAAAATGGGTGCGAATCTTATCGCAATCTCGGAACCACAATCCAGATACCCCCACTGCTGTCGGAGGCACTCCTTCACAGCCACAGTGGACACCGCTTCGAGACTCACGTGATATGATGAGTAGTACAATCTAGCGCGATTACTTATCAGTAGCCAATCATATCGTGTCGCTCAGCTTACTAAGGCCTGAGAAAAGCCTACCGCCGTCGTACCGCCAGTGGCTTCAGCCAAACCTGGCTTTCCGGCTAGTCAGTGGCTTGCCACTGGCGGTAGAAACACTGAAAGGAATGTATCCGTGTGCCTTTCGGATGCGCCGTGTGACACTGATCGCATCATTTAGGTCACGTGGACGGTCTCGAACGCGTCGAAAGGCTCGAGCGTTAAGGTTTGTTCTGAAGCTGTGGTCGGGGCGTAGAGGACATACGGTCCTTACATTTCAGTAGTTATGATAATGATTCTGTCACTGGGTGGCTCCTGTAGTATCTAATGGCATATTTTGCTTTGCCTTTATCTTAGTAGTAGAAGATAAAGGCAAGCAAAATATGCCGTTGCCCTGGGATTTTGAACGTGCAACTCGTGCATCAACATACACGTTTCTTCAGATTCTTCTCCGGGTACATTTCATGATCGCCCGGTGATTTACTGAGCATATGAAGAACCACCTGCAACAAGATTAGCGCCAAGCATTAGGAACATCGGAACTATGCGCTTGAGCCGGGCTAGTATCACATTAATTTTGATTTTTGTCGTCTGTTGTTTTAGAAAAATCATTAGTGTACAAACATCTCTTATTGTCATTGTAACATATCGACGTAACTCTCGAAGGCGAACGGTGTGCTTGTATGTGGTATACATGACGCGCTGACACATGGAATACATTGTCAGGACCCCTGCGACAAACTAGATGCAATCCTCCATTCTCGGAACTTCTGCAATATCATCGTCATTATCAATATCAAGACCTTCTTCTGGAGTCGTGGAGACGTCTTTATGGTCAGTAGATTTGAGACCTTGGTTGTGCAAATGTCGAGACGTGAACTCGATATCGGAGAATTGGAAAGCGGTTCTACTAGAGGATGCTGCAGATAATGCAGAGCTAATCCAACCGTTCCCTTCGGCCTCACGGAATATAATCAGGAAGGGGGCAATGAGCTATAGATAGTCAATATAAAAACTTGAATTAAAATGGTGATACTAACTTGAGCCTCTCCAAGCACTTGCATAAACACGTTGGCAACAGGACTCTTCATCGCGAATGGGATCAAGAACAGTAATGAGAATGTGGAGTAAATTGCAGCGCTCTCGACGATAATTGACTCGACACTTGTGTGTTCCGCTACGTGGCCAGGACCTAATAACGATTCCTTCATGTGGCGGCGATAGAGGTATAAGCGGAGTACGATGAGGATGGTGACGACGATGTTGGTAGCGAGTTCAAAGAAAAAATATGGGAAAGTGAAGTTCACAGTTGTACCAGCAGCCGAATATGGTGATGACAACGGGGATGAGATTTGATAAAGAAAGAGGGTGCCAAGCACTGAGGAAAGGGATGCCAAGTCAGGGTCATGAATGGATCAAAGTATAGACTATTTACCGAAAGATAGGAGGAGCATGGTCCCTAGCAAGACGAGGATTGGCCACGGGCAATGTCCACAATCACGGTATATAATCACGCAGCGCCAGACCTACAATGATGAGGAATAATGATATGACTGTCTGAATTGAAGCTCACCATGAGCGCTGTAGCACACCAATCTGCCAGGACAAAAGAGACATTGGATATCTCATCGACACTGATGGAAAACATGTCAACCTCCCACGCACTGGGACCACCTGGAAAATTTCGGTCGTCTATGAAGGCGAGCTGAGTGAATTGGGAATTGGAGCCGAAGAAAAGTGACCCAAGGGTGAACATGACGCAGATATAGACGAGAAAAAAGCAATTCCTAGTATAATCCGCGTCCTTTACTCGCGTGCGGTGCCATAATGACTGGAGACAGAAACAGAACAGGGCAAAGACGACGCCATAGCCGACGCCGGTCATGATGCTACCAGCCAGCCACGTTTTCTCAGCGAAGAGCTGAGCGGGGGACTCGTCTGGTGTGTCGGACATGGGAACCAATCCTTGGTAATGGGAGTTGACTGAGAAATCTGAAAGGCATGAGTGACGGAGATCGGGGCAGAAGTTACGCTCAGCGCTTGGGATAATAATATTTTTATGTAAACGTGGTCGCCCCCATCAGGATCGCTTAGTTCAGAAGCTGCTTTCCTTCCGGTCCAATCGGCACTTTCACAGAACTCTAGCCTTGACATAGATATCGACTGAGGGAGAATTCACTCAACCGTGACGGAGTTTTAATACTGCAACTAATGTCTGACATGCTGTACGATGTCGGGGACAACCCTCCAACCTGCGCTAAAGTTGAAGGCACCCAAAAACAGTCCTTTGTTTAAACAACGAGGTTTTGTCACTTCGACACTAGGGCTACCACCTGACTTTCGAGGACTGTATCAATGTTGTCTGGTCCACACATCTCTGACTGATTAGCTTATGGGTCGCTTCTATGCGCCTCGACAGATGCGCACAAGGTGTTCGGAGGCCAAAGCTATTTACTTTACTAGGAAGGTCCTGAGAATTGGAAGTAGAGCACGGTGGTCTGGCTTTCCATACACTTGCACCTCTGTCGGGATGGACTCGGTAGATGGACCGAAATTCAGGTGCACCCGTAAGATCTAGTCTGTCGATGAAATCACAAAACTCCAGCTGAACACAAGACAACAGCTTGCTAGCCTCGACACCAGAAAATCTTACATTACACAATAAACAATCATATTCTCACCACTGACCCACCGAACGTCCCGCGATCACCACCAAATCTGAAAATTCTCGTCCGGCCAGTAAATTCTTTCCCTTTCTCCCAACATACTCCAGAGGCTTGCTCAGCAAAACATGCAGCAAATCCGGTCGTGCACCCAAGTGACGTCTCAGGTATGCCACAGCAACCGCCGTCGCCCATATAATCTCATCGACCTGCAAATCTGCCGCCTTTTCCAGGATCTCCACACCCATAAGCGCCTCTAATTGAGGCGAGGGCGTGAATGAGCCGTCGGAGCCCTGTAGTAAGATGAGAGCGTACACTTCCTTAGGCACGGGTGGTGGTGGGGAGTTGGACACTGCTGCACGGCCCGGCAGTCGTGCCCTCAGACGCACTTTACGGGTTGGATCGAAGACTGGCGATGGGATGCGCTGGATTGAATCTTCCGAAGGACATAGTGGGCTGAACGACCGAGGATGGGTCCATTGAGAGTCAGTAGAGAAGCCCTCCAATGAACTCAATGTAGAGAATGTATCCGTGCTCGAGTTATCATGAAGGAACGGACGTGCACTCTGACTCGACAACGAGCTCTAATTGGATTGTGTAGTGGAAGAATATGTGCCGGGAAGCAACCTCTGGCGACTCGGGTGTGTCAGAGCAACCCGATCTGAGGTGAAAAAGCTAAACACTGCATCAACCACCCGAGACAAGTTGTCCAAAACTGTCTGTACCACGATCACATCTCTTTCCTCAGCAGTATCACTCGTGACGCTAGGTGGGGATGCATAGTACTGTTGCTGCCGAGACCTTTCCCACAGTGTTGTCCGGCCATTGGGGCGTGACCTGTGTTACACCCAAATTATTTTTGCGCTCCTGCAGGCACGCAAATGGGATGAGTATTTAGCAAACGACGGGCACCTTGAGCGATGTGCTAGGATTGCTACCACTCTGGAAAAAAA